>OY978526.1:51305139-51322639 GCA_963854835.1 Megamerina dolium | reverse complement strand
AAAAACGCACGAATTAAGTTATAGATCCAATATATATACATATATATGCATATATATATATATATATATATATATATATATATATATATATATATATATATACACATATATATATACATATATATATATATATATATATATATATATATATATATATATATATATATATATTATAAATATATATTATAAATACAAAATTATGTTTAAAAAATTTGGAAAATTAAAGAAAAGGATAAGATTGCGAAACAAGCGAAAAATGCTGTTACAACAACAACTTTCATCCATGTCCTCCGCTAGCATAAGATCGTCATACAATTCAATTTATAAATAATAAAGTACAATATCTTTAATAACTTACGGCAAATTCTTTAGTACCAACGATTTTTGGTTTTTCAATATCATTTTAATGTTCGTATTAATTATTGTCGGTCAGCACTGAAATTGCTCATATAAATATTAAATTTCAAAAACAGAAGAATCGTATCATAACATAAAAAGGTGCATTTAAAAAAATTAAAATTAACGAAATGACAATCATGTATATGAAAATTTCAGATTTAGAAGTTTGAATGTTAAAAATCAAATGAAAAGCAAAAAAAAATAATTTGGTATACGATATGAGGCTAGTATGAAATGAAAGACCAGACGGCAATATGCAACTAATAACTCAATTAACTTAATTTTAGCTAATCAGCTGACAATTTCAAACATTTTTTATATAAGCTACAAAATTGGTTCATAAATTTCAAGATTGAGGCTATTTTATATAAACATGCATACAAAACTCTCAAACTTTTAAATATTAATTATGAAATTCTTATAGGGTCATTATTATTATAAATATTATTATTATTATTATTCTTATTATCATTATTATTATTATCATCATTATTATTATTGTTAATATTATTATTATTATTATTATCACTAGTACAAGTACTATAACATATTTATGTATTGCTATTACATAATTTTATTATCGTACACCTTTTACGCTTTCATAATTATTTACTTAAACCAATTTTAATTAAATTAAAACACAAGCGTACCGTGTTGTGATTGACGTTTTCTGTTCCAATGTTATTTTAATAGCATTAATATCCTTTTCAGAATTATTATTATGATAAATCAGCTGCTGTGATAATTTTAAAAATTAAATGAATTCATTTGTAGTTTATCAGATCCATTAGGGTCAAATTGAAATTGAGTTCCATCAGAATTTGGTGCCAAATTAGCTTGTTCGGGCTATAAAAAAAATTATTAAATAATTTTAATCATAATAGCGATTTAGTATAAACATTAAGGTGGGTCGATGAAGAAAGTTTCAAATGTTCACCCCTAAATTGATAGCTTGCTTCTCAAGGTAAGCATCTAGGCGCCATTAAAAAAATTTTTTGAACCGCGGAAAAAACTGCCAAAGCGTTTTTTATCATAAGTCAAGCCTTTCATGGCCAATTTAAAAATATTATGTATCATTAATTGTTTTTGTACCGATAACCTCAAAACTATTCACTAGGTTTTTTATTATTTTTGTATACGACATTATACTAAAACTGCTGTAAAATTGCGGTTTACGGATTAAAAGAAACGTTTCTAAGGTAAAAGTTACCAGAATTTGTAAGGGCTATTTTATGAATAAATAAACTGAATTTAGGGAAAACAAAATATTAACAAATGCCAAAGTTTACGCAATAAATAAAAATTTTGATGTTCTCAAGGTAAACTATCAATTAAGTGGTGGAAATTTAAGTTATTTCTTTTGTATAGGCAGCAACCCAAACTACATCATTCATTAAGTATTTAAGCACTATAAATAATTATAATATAATTGCATTATAATATAAACTCGAATATTGAATATAGCTATCACTAATTATTAGTAAAATATATAGACATCATAGAAGTTTTTATGAAATCACATATATGAAATATTGGTTTACTTCTTCACTGAACTTTGGACCACTGACTGTTGGTCCTTTATTGGTAGTATTGCTCTACCTCTACTCTATTACATAAAATGAGTGTACAATTAAATCATTATTCGTTGAATTTTAAACCTTAATCCTAATTTTTAAGGTTTAATGTGTTTGGTTCCATACAAAATTTAAATTGTGGAAACAATATTGCAAAAAAAAATATATTTTGAATTTATTGGCTAAAATTAATTTCTTTAATTTTGTGAACATCATATTGAATTAGTCCGACTGAAAGTGAAGACTAATAATATTTTAGTTTAAGACTCTATTTGCAATGCAAATTATAACAATATAATGGAAAATATAACATGAACCAAAGATAAAATGTATAGTGTATGTATAAATGTGATTCAACTACACAATGACGTAAAATCGGAGACTGTGTCAGCTGACACGACCTATTGTCGTGTTACCGAAAACTCACCTCCGCATGACGGTGACGTTCTCGTTGCCGGTAGCGGAGAGAATCAACAGCAATTTGATTTTTCCCTTAAAACCGTCTCAGCTAATCGCTTTAGAACCACTTTAGACTTTTATAAATATATAACAATTAAGCTAAGAAAATTCAGACAGCCACGTCTGAAGAAACGAAAACCACACTCTACAAGTCTATCATCACAATTCTTTATATGTAGACAAGGAGAACTGCGGTTAAAATAAATTAGTTTTTGTAATTTTTATTCAATTTGTACAACTCACAATAACTTAAAACCGCTGTGATTTGTAAGATTGTAAATGACATGAAATATTATGTGCAAACAAGTGAGAATAGCTGATTTCTTCGTTGTTACTACGAGCACAACTTTTGATAAAATTATGTTTTTACGGACGGCAAGTACGGAAGGCCACTCCGTCGGTAGGTGGTTGAACTATAAGACGCCCCACGATCAGCTTTCGGCTATTGGAGTAAGGCACCATTTCAGTGAATGTGAATGTTACCGAGAGAAAGTGTAATGTCATCAAAACAGGAGAGATGGACCATTTGGAATGTGCATATGTGAAAACGAAGCACAAGACATAGTAAGATTTATCTCTATTGTTATTTGTACTATTGATATTGATATTGATATTCTTTCTAAATGGATAAGAAGAATTTTATATGTAAAATAATAAAAAATTGTAATTTCATCAGCCTATTCGATATGCTGTATCAATTACTCAGAAAATGCATTAAGCAATGACACTTGTGGAATTGTGGGCACACTCTAGCAGTAGACAAGTACACACAAAACCGCGAGAACCGCCACCACGAAATATGCGCAAGAATGTGCAGTCGTACATCGAAGAACTGGCGGACATCATTACAGACGACCCTGCGGATTACAGGTTGGCGCTGAGATCTGTGCACACAGAGATGGTGGAGGAGGTGACTAGTGTTCAGCACAACATTGTGCTGGGAGGCCGTCCGCCGTCGATCTCGGCAAGAGAGCGGGAGTTGCCGCGGGCGACCAGAGCCACTCTCGCACATCTTAGATCTGGCTGGTCCCGCATGCTGGCGCATTATCGCGCACGCTTGGATCCCAAGGTTCCGGACATTTGCCCACATTGTGATACTGGTCCGTTGCTGCTTAACTGTATTACTTACTCTTCCTTGCCATTGTTGCCATAAAAAAAAAACGAGGACAACAAAAATAAGCAAGCAGATGTATCTACATTAATTTTTGTTTTTGTGTGGCGACGTAGCCATGTTAGCTTAGGGTGAACCGGCTGTCCTCATACGCGATAGTGGGCCCATTGTGATGCCACAAATTGGGCTTTTTCTATAATCCTTGAAACACGAACAACAAAGCACGAACAACAGGAAAAACGATATTGATCCCGCAGCTGGCATTAACAGCCATAATATATCTTCCTGCGGCGTTCGAGAATTTGACATTGGACACAAAAGGTGTGAATTGGTGAGTTGATACCAAGCCTAATAAAGTAGCATGCCTAATGAAGACTCACAGTATGCCATATGTATATATAAGTATTGTAGTTCTTTTGTCCTTCTGGAGTCTAATTCAGGCCAAATACTATGAATAATGGTACACGGGGGTTCATTGCTCATCTGGAGTTAGTCTTGTAGTACGTCTGATATTCAATTTGTTACCAATATGTCTGTGTTCGGGTACTCAAAAGAGGTAGGTGGTAAACTATTCCAACATCTCATTAAGAGATGCTCAACAGACAGTTCCGAGCAACATTTAAATATATGCGCATAGTGCGGTTTGATGAAATTATGCATAGTGCTTCTCTCCTTCTCCATCAATATGAATAGTACAAACAACAACACAATACAATCTTACTTTGTCTTGTGATGATCCTTTCTACATCAAGTAATTTCTACGATCTATACGAAGTAGAAAAAATTCCGATGTTTAATCATCTTGATAACATTGCATTTTCTCTATTACAAGTTCTCTAATATCTCATAAATACACACAATCTAAACTGAAAATGGTAGCCCATACATATGGCCTTAAACGGGTCGTGTGACTTCATCTAAGTGCTTTGCCTGAACAAAAATTTCTTTTCGCAAAAAGATGTCTGCTTGCGCTTCAATTCCCGTGGGAGTGACTAGGGATAACCTTAGCCTTACGGATCAATGAAAACAAACGAGAATGGTGTCCTCAAGTTCTGTATGTAGCGTAGAGTAGGCAGATCAGTAACATTTGTAGTAGAGCAACATACCAACATAATTAATTGTATATGCAAATGATTTACAAATTATTATACTTACTTCATCCGAAAAGTATTGTTCTATAATTTCGTATGCCAATTTGTAAATATCCACATTCTCGTGACTTTGCAATCGTTCAATTTTCTCCAAGCCATCACATTCCTCAATCAAATTGGCAACTTCCTGTACATGTCCTTCGGCCATTTTAAGCATGTTGTTTAGGCCATCAAGTACAACCTAAATAAGAATATGCACAATGTATTATATATACATATTTCAACTTATATATTTAAAATAACTTATCTCTTACATTGATAACTTGTGGATCCTGGCAAGCCAACAAATCACAGAATGGAGGTATTACACCCTCTTTTATCAATGTAAAAACTTGATCTCGATTACCGCTAATGGTTAAATTGCTAATAGCCCATGCGGCCTCCTTTTGAGTTTGAAATTCGCCTTTACTTAAGTTCTCAATAATTTTCGGTAGCAAACCTACGTCAATCACAGCTTGCACCTGCGATTGATTTCCAGCTGTAATATTAGAAAGGAACCATACGGCCTCTTTGCGAATTTTTTCTTTTGTATGTGATAACAAAGCAGGAAAATATGACAGTGCGTCATAATTGAGTACCACTTGTGTTTGCTCATCAGAACCAGTGACAATATTGCCAACAGCACGTAATGCAGCAGTCTGAACTTTCACTTCAGCATGGCCAAGTAATGGTATTAACTTAGGTACAACACCACTTTCAATTACCATTTGTATCTGATCATTTCCACCATCAGTTAAGTAACTAATAGCCCAAACAGTATCTACGAGTATATTGGTGTCTGTGTGATGAATAAGCACATTAAGTGCAGGCAGTATTTCATGTATAGTTGCAGCCGGTGGTGGTGGATCCTTATTACGACACAAATTTACAATTACCCAAGTGACGTTACGTAAAAATGATATTGGAATTTCAGGTTTAATAAACGATAGTAATGGTTGAACAACCCCATGCTTTATAACGTAATCGCGCAGCTCCGGACCATCCCCAATGATATTACCTAACGCCCAGACAGCTTGTTCACATACATTTGGTGCAGGCGATGAAAGTAACTGTAGGAAAAGTGGAACAGCGCCGGCAGCAACAACCTAAAAGAGTTTTAATATATAAGTAACTTCGCCCTATTCTATAAATATGTTGTATAACCATACTTGATTTGTTTGATCTGACGTGCCTGAAGCAATATTAGTCAATGCCCAAGCAGCTTCAAATTGTAACATTGTCTGATCATGTTGGTTCAGGCATTCTACCAGTATGGGTAAAATATCACTTTTAATAAGATCATTAATCGGCGGATTTTTGTCTGATGAGAGTAATTTACGAGCCGCTTGTACGGCTGCCAATTGTTGTTCCGGTTTGGAAGAATCTGCGGCTGCTTCCGCTAACTTCTTTAGATTGATCGCGTTTGAAAGCTGGTCATCCTCGTCTGTGTTAGAATCAATATTCGGTACATTACGACGCTTTAAATGGGTCTCCTCACGTTTATTTTTACGCAGCTCAACTGTGACTTCATTTCTTCGACGACGCATTTCCTTTAAAAACAAAATTATATATATATATATATATATATATATATATATATGTATATATATATATATATATATATATATATGTATATATATATATATATATATATATGTATATATATATATATATATATATATATATGTATATATATATATATATATATATATGTATATGTATATATATATATATATATATATATGTATATGTATATATATATATATATATATATATGTATATATATGTATATATATATGTATATATATGTATATATATATATATATATACATATATGTATATATATATATATATATATATATATATATTCATATACATACATATACACATATACACATATACACATATATATATATATATATATATATATATATATATATATATATAGATATATATAGATTTATATATATATATACATTTATACATATACATATACATTTATATATATACATATACATTTTAAGCCTTATATAGATAGCGTACGTGATAGCTGAATAGTGTGGTAACACGTATGGCCTATACGTGTTACAACAGGATTCAGCTCCCTCACATAAGGCTACAACGAAGCAACGACGAGTGCATGCCCGAGAGTCTTCATTATCACATTACCCCAAACAGTTTGCCTCCTAGCTCTTCCGATCTCAAACCTTTGGATTATTACGTATTGGGCGTTGTTAAAAGGGATGCTAAGAAACATCCTCTAAACACAATAACATCATTTACTGCAGCTATGACCCCACTAATGACAACCTTGGACGAAAACCACTTAATTCAGGCATGCAGACGTTTCCCGGAAAGAGTTGTAACCCCTATTGATGCAGATGGCGATTTTTTTTTAATATGATATAATTAGTCCGAAAAACAAAATGCATTCGAATATAATAATTAATAAAGGAGTTATACTTGTTTAGTCAACAGCATATCATCATTTGACTGTCACCCTGTTTACTATTTATACACTCCGTCAAATAACTATAGCACTTTTTATGTACGATAATATATGCCTTGCGAATGTTATACCGTTATTTTCTATTTGAAAATCAATTACACTCATTTGTTCTCTTTCTTGATGTCTAACAATACAACAAATATCAATAAATTTAGAGCAATATCTTTTAAGTACCGTAATAAAACTGCTGAGGCTCAATTTTCGCACTTTTATTATTTGTCAAATAATTATAGCATTCTGTCATATATTACATACGAGGGCGGATTGATAATGAAGCTACCTAAGTAGGAAAAAAACATTTTTTTTCAAAAACCATTTATTTCTCAACATAGTCTCCTTTTACTTCGACACACTTAGTAAGACGATCTTCCAACTTTTTGATACCATCTGAATAATACGATTTCGGGAACCCCTCAAAATACGCGTAATTTCCGGAAATCACTTCTTCGTTTGAGCTCAATCTTTTTCCTGCGAGCCATTTTTTCAAGTTAGGAAACAGGAAAAAGTCACTAGGAGCTAAATCTGGACTATAAGGTGGATCATCAACCAATTCGAAGTGTATTTCACGTAATTTTAGCATCGTATCTAATGCTGTGTGAACCGGTGCGTTGTCTTGAAGAAAGAGCACTTTTTCTTCTTTAAATGTCGACGTTTTTTCTTGATTGCATCATTCAATTGATCCAATAATGCACGATAATACTTTCCTGTGATTGTGGATCCTTTTTCAAGATAATCGATAAGCAATATTCCGAGTGCATCCCAAAATTTCACTGCCTTCGCCTTCTTCGGAGCACTTCCACCAGCTTCCTCCCATTGTTTCGATTGACTTTTGGTTTCAGATGTGTAGTGGTGGACCTACGTTTTATCAACAGTTATTAATCGACGCCACAAATCAACAGGATTACCCTTTATCATGTCCAAACACCGCTGTGAAGTGGTCTCTCGAACTCGTTTTTGTTCTATTGTGAGCAAACGTGGCACCCATCTTGCCGATAGCTTTTTCATATGCAAATCTTCATGCAAAATGTTAAACACACGTTCATATGAGATGTTTCCCATTTCAACAATCTAACGCAACTTGACTCCGCGATAATTCATAACGATTTTCTTGATATTTTCTTCAGTAACCACCTCTTTTGGCGTTCTTGTTGATGGTATTGTTGCAGTGCTTGTTCGGCGTTTAAATTCAGCAATCCAATATTTTACCATGTAATCTGACAGAGCAGACTCACCGTAATGTTTGTCGAGCTTTACTTTTGTCTCTTTCGCCGTTTTCCCTTTCAAATAATAGTGTTTAATCACTACACGAAATTCGCTCTTTTCAATTTTTTAAGAAACACAAAAGTTGGTTACTTCAAACGACTACAACAAATAAACTAATCGATGAATTTGGGTGAAATTTTAACAGCTGACGTTTGACAGATCGCAATTTCAAAAAAAGTTTTTGTGTTTGTGCTGCCTTTTTCGTACTTAGGTAGCTTCTTTATTAATCCGCCCTCGTATAACAATCTGTGATAATCAGTTATTGCAGAGGTGAAGAGTTGTTAAAAAGTTTAATCTGCCATATTTTTATAATGCCTCGTGGAACACTTTTAAGTGAAAAGGAACAAGGGCAAATAGAGGTGTTACATTCCGAAGGGGTGAAAATTAGTGATATTGTTGAAGAGCTTAGTAGTAGCACAAATTTCGCCAAAAACAACATAAATACGAATTGGCACAAGTAAATTTTTGACAACTTGTTTACTTTCAAAAACTAATCAAATTTTCATTTACAGATTATTTTTTCTAGCAGCCCTGCAGGTGGGTACTGGATATGCAGTTTGTATCCACCAAAATCCATATATATATATATATATATATATATATATATATATATATATATATATATATATATATATATATATATATACACATGTATACATATATGTATACACATATATATACATACATATACATATATATATATATATATATATATATATATATACATATATATATATATACATATATATATATATACATATATATTATATACATATATATATATATATATATATACATACATATATATATATACACATATGTATATACATATATATATATATATATATATATATATATATATATATATATATTAAGACTCGAACCATATCTCAGCAACCAAGCGTGCCACCCATGCGTTTTGAAGCTTCAACCTTTCTCTACTAACTGTCAAATATATATATATATATATATATATATATATATATATATATATGTATATTTATATATATACATATATATACATATATATACATATATATATATATATATATACACATATATATACATATATATATATACATATACATATATACACATATATATACATATATATATATATATACATAAATATATATATACATATATATATATATATATATATATATATATATATATATATATAAATATATATATATAAATATATATATATAAATATATATATACAAGGTGTGACAAATATGTATTAAGACTCGAACCATATCTCAGCAACCAAGCGCGCCACCTATGCGTTTTGAAGCTTCAACCTTTCTCTACTAACTGTCAAAATTTCATGGCACTTGGTTGACATTTAATGTTTATTGGCATTCATTTTAGAAAACACGTGTTCGTTTGATGTTGAAATTTTAACATGGAGCAAAACAATGCTCATCACATTCTTCGTTAGTAAAGGAATTATCCACAAAGAATCCAACTGGTCAAACAGTTACTTCCGCATGTTGCCTCGAAGTTTTGAAGCGTTTGATGTCCAGAATCCGTCGTGTTTGACCAGAACACCAGAATAAAACTTGGTCTCTGTTGCACGATAATGCACCGAGTCACACAGCACTCATTGTTCGTCAATTTTTGGCTCGGAATAAGGTCTGTGTGTTGAATCACCCGCCGTATTCACCTGATTTGGTACCGTGCGACTTCTTTTTGTTCCCAAAACTGAAATTGAAGTTGAAAGGATGCTTTTTTAATGACATTCAGACCTTACAACGGGCTTCGACGAGGGCACTGGAGGCAATTCCGTAAAATGAGCTGGAACACGCGTTTGAATCACTATTAAATCGATGTAACAAGTGTATTGAATCAGGAGAATATTTCGAATAAATATACCGAAAATTAACAGATATCGTGTTTTAATTGTGTTTTCTCGAGGCAGTCTTAATACATATTTGTCGCACCTTGTATATACAGAAACATAAAATAAAATTGAAGAAGGGCCTTTTTCAGTCCGAATTTAACTCTATTAGTCGCTTAAACTCGATTTGCAGATTTTCAGTCAATTTTCAAAGTAGTTTAAAATAAGTTTAAACGCCTAATCTAGCTGGGTTAAACTAAGATGAACCTATCAGTTGTTCAGATGTATGTTCTACTACAGTACGTCTTTTCATGCTGCGGTTTAAAATAAGTTTAAATTTAAACTCCGTTTACGTAAACTTAGTTTAACCCAGCTTAAACTTGTACTGAAAAATTGGCCCTAGGTCTACTTAATGATGCGACAAAGACGAAAATTTTGATTGTTGTTCAGGGCTTCCATAGTTTTAACTAGTAATGTATAAGCCATGAAAATATCTAAAAGAAATTATAGAAACTTGTATACTACTTTTAAATCGTTCTTGTTCAGGTAACGTGATAAATACAACAAAAATAAAGTCATAAATTTAAGTTAAACTTTCATTTTCTGCCTTAGTGAACATGCCGTTTGAGCAATATTTATATGTTGATTATCGATAAAGAAAAGGAATGACTTTTCAATTTGTGGTATAAACCAGTCACTTCTGCATTTTTCATTTACAGAAACAAACTCATATATCTCTTCTGCCGCCACAATTGATACCCTAAATATATTTTTTAGAATATTCGAAAAACGAGAAAGCGTTTTGTAATACTGTATGATTTGCTTTCACTATCTGCTAAACTTTTCTTTTCGCAACGGACCCTTTCGCATGTAAAGTAGCTAAAAAATTCCATACGAAAGTTTTGCAGTTAAATTTTTCGACAAAAGAAGCGCTGCTTCATAGGAAATAATGAATATGCTGGAAATGCATTTATACTGACTTGCTATTCGCAGAGTAATTTTTGCAATGAAACAACACATCAAATTTGTTACGGCTGATATTGTCGCTAACAATTGCAAATAAGTTCGTCTCGTCTAATAGCCACGCAATATATATTAAAATAGTGACTTATAGATAGCTAATGTGAGCATCTTGAACTACAATTTTATTTAATAGTCGATAGTAATCAGCGAAATCTATTTGTAATCAATTCATCAGCCGCCACATTTTTCCATTTTCCGTCAAAATATCGTTGCTGACATTGCTTTATAAAGCAGTGCGATTTAAAAACCGGGCGTTGAGTTTTAATTTCGTGTAGCAGATTCAATGCTTCTATTTAAGTTTTTTTTAACCTAGTAAGGAAATTTGCAGGAAGCAAAACTTTGCATAGTATTTGCAATTGTACATATCTAGGTCGATTTGATAAAAAAAACAGATTTCCCAATTCATCCTGTTGTGAACTCGCTTATCGATGGACTTCTAATATAGTCAAAAGCATAGAGCACTTAAGAACTTTTTGCCCATCGCTGATAACGGTGTCTTTGCGCCTAGGAGCTTGAACACTAACACCGTAGAAATCTTTGACAATTTGGTTAGTTGCAACTGAGCCTAGATGTTTTTCTTGTTGACAATTTACGGGTTTCACATATTTTCTAAGTAATGCTTTTCCACTTTCTTCCAAATTTCAATTGGCAAAGCCTTCCCAACCTTTCTTACCGCTTTCTCCAAAGTTTGCCTACAACTGTAAGGTAATGAATTTGTTAGACTAATACTTTCAATTTTTTGGTCTACATTTTTTTGCCGAATTCGATCTTTCTGTCTTCTTTTTTGGACAATATTTTTGTCACTTTTCGCTGCATATGACATTTTCTTTCGATATTCACGTTTTATTTTTCTCTGCACTCTTAGTTTTTCCTTGCTATTAATCAATTCTCTCCTATCTTATATCATAAGATATGCGTACTTTTTTAACGAAACAGAGCCATTTTATATAAAAAAAAAACCTACGATCAGGAGGTTACATCCATGAGACATGAAAGAAATCTCCATTCAACGAATTCCCTCTACAGATTCAGTGCAGTTAATGTTCCTCTACCGCATATGTCGTACTTAGCCCAGCTATAAACTCCGATAGCAAAGATTGATGGCTTCAATGTATTGGCCTACCTCCAAAAATGTATATCACCAGTAAGGACTTATCGTTTGTATCAAAGATATACTATGATCAAAGTTTCACGTATCACTTAGCCCAATCTGGGATAAGACCTAAGAAAAAACTACCCACAATCACCACTAATAGAGTCGCTCTCAGGGTTTGGTATTTCTGTAAAACTAATTAGACTTTACAGTCACGTTACATAGCATGTGTTGTGAAGATCGAGACAGACGTCTTTGGCACTATCTACAACAAAAGTGTCGAACTGTTGAAGTATACCAATAATATTGACAAAGTCCGCATGAACACACCAGCAGTTGGTGGAGCACTCAATGTGGTGTAAAGAAAAAACAAGAAAAATAGTAGGAAAATTCAACAACTACAGTGAATTAATGAGAAAAGTGCCATTGTGTCAGTTGAGAACAAAAATAGTTTGCAAAGAGCATACACACATATACATATATACATATATATATATATATATATATATATATATATATATATATACATACATATATATACATATATATATATATACATATATATATATATATATATATATATATATACATATATATATACATATATATACATGTATATATATATATACATATATATACATATATATATATATATATATATATATATATATATATATATATATATACATATCTATATATACACATATTCATATATATATACACATATAAATATATATACACATATAAATATATATATACACGTTCGTTCTTCGAGAGGGATCGACTTCTCAATTGCTTACTCAGCCCAAAGTAACACCTGTTAGCAAGAGTTATCCTACGCATGATCTCCACGCTGACGTCATTACTGCTGTTAATGCTGGTTCTAAGATAGACAAAGTCCCTTACTACTTCAATACACTTGTATATATACACACATATATACATAGATATATACATACATATATATACTTATATATATGCACACACATATATACATAAATATATATATATATATATATATATATATATATATATATATATATATGTATTCATAAATGGTGGCTGGACTCCGGTGAATTCAAAACGGAAAATGTAAAAATGTTTTATTCAGGAAATCAAAATACTAACCACAGAAATGGAGTTGGCGTCATTGTGAAAGAGCACGTAGCTAAATGCGTGATAGGATTCATTCCTAAATCAGACAGAACACTCCTACTGAAGATTAATGCGAAACCGCTTATCATTAATATAATTCAAGCATACGCGCTCACGGCAGACAAAAGTGAAGAAGAAATAGAGAATTTTTATGCTGAGATTGACGCATTAATGAAACTTACCAAACCACATGAAATTAATATTATCCAAGGCGACTTCAACGCAAAAATTGGTAAAGGCGCTACCGATGGCATAGTTGGAAACTTTGGTCTTGGAGAAAGAAATGAAAGAGGCGACAGACTATTACAATTTTGCCAAGAACATAACATGAAAATAACAAATACGTGGTTTCATTTACCAGCACGAAGACTATACACATGGAAATCACCACAGGATAGCCACCAAAATATTGTTCGCAATCAAATTGATTATATTCTTATTAATAAAAGATTTGGATCATCTGTCAGTAAAGTTTCGACATATCCAGGGGCAGATGTCACATCAGACCATAATCTGTTATTAGCAAAAATTGCTGTAAAATTATCTGTGATAAAAACGAAACCAAAGAAACAAAAACTAGAACTAAGAAAGTTAAAAGAAGATGAAAATACAAACAATATACTGACCACCAAAATCAATGACAAGCTATTCAACGTTAGATCAAATACCAACAATACAGATGCAGAAAAGTTATGGAACAATCTTAAAACAACACTCAATACACTTGCGCTGGACAACCTAGGCAAAAAAGGAAAGGTAACAAAAAACAAGTGGATAACAGCTGAAATAATTACCTTAATGCAAGAACGACGTACCTACAAAAACAGAAATGAAACAAAATATAAAGAACTTAACTACGAGATCAGACGAAAAAAACGTGACGCAAAAGTCGCATGGATGAAAAGCCAATGTGAAGAAATCGAGAGACTGCAAAAACTACACGACGATTTTAATCTTCACAGGAAATTAAAAGAAGCAGCTGGAGTATACCGCAAAAACATGACAAATATTTTACGCATACGAGCCAATACCTGTTGAAAATTTAAAAGGACCACCCATAACAATAAAAAAAAAATAAATATGTGGCACTTAAAGCCCCAAAGGGCTCATTGGCCGAGCTTCTCTTCCATTACTGTTGTGCGTCTTAAATTTTGGACAGTATTAGAATGGACCTACTTATTTTAGCCGGTTCCGAACGGCAGAACACTTGTGACATCACTTTTTCTGAGCTTTGTCACAGAGTTCTTTAAGAAGCTTTTCATGGCAAGTTGTTACTGTCGGAAGATTTGCCAATTGCTTGCCGACAGGTGGGTACCATTCGAAAGAAAAATCTTATCGATATTAAATTTGTTATGCATCAGCCGGGGATTGAACCACGACCTACAGATCAGAAGGCGAACACACTAACCACTGAGCTACGGCACCCAATCATACATGTATATATATACATAAATATATAAATATATACATAAATATATATATATATATATATATATATATATATATATATATATAAATATATATATATATATATATATATATATTTATATATATATATATATATATATATATATATTTATATGTATATATATATATATATATATATATATTTATATATATATATATATATATTTATATATATATATATATATATATATATTTATATATTTATATATATATATATATATATATATATATTTATATATTTATATATATATATATATATATATATATATATATATATTTATATATATATATATATATATATATATATATTTATATATATATATATATATATATATATATATATGTATATATATATGTATATATATATAATTTGTTAATATCTTTGAAGTTGTCATTTCATGTTTACTCTGCGCATGTAAAAGATTATTATATCTTATATGTGAACTAAAATGGAATTAAATAAATAAATAAAAAATATACATATATATATATACATGTATATATAATATATATAATATATATATATATATATATATATATATATATATATGCGTATATATATATATATATATATATATATATATATATATATATATATATATATATATATATATACGGTATTGTGCAAAACATATGCAACCAAGGCGTTCGCCCAACAAATATTTTTTGTACTCATAGTAATTAGTTAGACTTTATTTTCTAAATCTTATTTGAACTCACAGTCTGGCAGCATTAAAATAAAATACACCACAGACTCATTGGGCTTTGGTTTATACCGTTATAACAACAACAAAGAAAAACTAGTAGCAATATGGCTGTGCAAAACATATGCAACTGTTCAAAGTCGTATTTTTGTTTAATCGCCACATAATCGTCTGGTCAAATTTGATTTTTATACTTTTTGCTAACAAATTTTGTGTTTAAGTGCGTTTTTTATTAAAAAACTTCTGCTTGACATGGCAAAGACAAATATACCAAAACGACGATTATTCAATTATTTCGAGAAGGATTGACGCAAAAAGAGATTTATGAGAGGCTAAAAATACATAAATCTACGATCTTCAGAGTTATCTCCAGAGATCGAAAAAAGTTGCCTCTGGAAAATATCCATTCCATTTAATTTCTAGAAATCCGTTCGCTTTAACAAATATCGTAAATGAGCTTAATTTACCAATAAGTTCGAGTACTGTTCGGCGAAGAGCCAAAGAGGCAAATTTCAGTGCTTACAGGGCATCAAAAAAGCCATTACTATCATCGCCAAAAACGGTAAGAACACCGTGGAATTTATTATTTCCAAATTTTTCAATAAAAATTGGAAATTTAGGTTGGATTTTGCCCGTTAATATGGTAACTGGTCCGTGGCTAAATGGAAAACTGTCTTGTTTAGCGACGAAAGTAAGTTTAATATCTTGGGATTAGACGGGATCACCCATGTCCGTCGTAAGCCTAATTCGCGGTTGCATAAACGAAACGTCACTATTTTAAAGCATGGTGGGGGTTCCATTATGCTTTGGGGCTTTTTCAGCACAAGGCTGCGGTCCTTTACACCAGTGATGGACACGGTAGCTCCCAGGAGCTATTTGCACTTATGAGCTAGCTTAGCACATTTGAGTGCTAGGTGAGGGGAACAACCAAGAGCCAGCATGAAGGGCGAAGAACAGACGAAGAGCGCAATACAATTTCTCTTAATCCATTTTACAATACTAACACAAACGTAAGAATTAGATTGAGTGAGCATGAGGCCATATACATGTGCGGCTACACAGTGGGTAAAATACAAAAAATGTGGTAAATTAATTTACATTTATACTTCACTAATGTTCTCAGATTATTATATATATACACTAATTTAAAACATAAACTCTCTGATTTTACAATTCGTTTTTATTTATTTCATTTTGTTTATTGCTAATAATAAAGTCTATATTTGGCTCTATAGCATTTGCTGCGGCAATTCGCATTACAGATTTTAAATTTACATCTGAAATTTGCAGTTCTGTTGCAGCAGTGTGTACAAGCTTGTCAATAACAATCTATTTAAGAGAAAGGCAAACAAATAATAAATGTAATACGATTTTTCAAACCTCATCATTCACGGACAAAACTCTGACGCACTGCTGCCTGAAGATTTTAGGTTTTGACAAATTTCCAATATTGCTTCGCCACAGTACTTGTCATATTCTTTTTAAAACTTTTGATAATGTCTTTTTATATTAAACGCTTTACAAAGTATATATTTTTTGCAAAGCAGACACTGAGAATCACCTCCACTATGCTGACATAAATATATAACACTTCACTCACAATTGAAATTTCCCGACACTCTTTTTAGAGTTTCACCACTCCGACGACATTGTTATAAAAAATGTGAAATAAGAATTTTATTGGACGTAAACATTTTTTTAACACTGTACTAAAATTTCCTTGCACACTTGTCTTGTCTGAATATAGCTTGTTAACACCGTTATCAAGCT
>OY978526.1:51235139-51300139 GCA_963854835.1 Megamerina dolium | reverse complement strand
CCTTTAAAGAAAGCAAGTTGCGTTTGTTTTTTATTGTGAGTAAAGTTAAGCAAAGAAATTCTAGAACTTAAAATTATTTATTTTATTTAATAATAGTGTTTTCGTGGAACAGACTTGAAGAACTGAACAACTTATTACTCTGCTGCAAATTAATGAACGCTTGTAGGATACAAGAAATCAAAGTTATTCTAATCGGGAAAAACGGGAATAGGTCCTAAATGCTATGCAACAACAATTGTCTAAAATTGTTAGTGATATAGTAAAACATGATATCCGTGCAAAATTTCAGTCCTTTGAAGCTAATATAGGAAAGAGTTGACCACTATGTTGTCGTTGTTGTGGTAGTAGCAGGAATACGGAAATGTTAATTAGTGCCATTGTTGGCAACGGCGTTGTTTGCGTCGGTGTTAGCATTGGCATCGTTTTTGTTTTTGATGTCAGTATGTCATTGGCATCGGTGCTGTTGTCATTTACTCCCTCATACAGCGGCCAATTGAGGAAGCTTGCAACATCATGTGGGGCCGTCTACAGTGCCTCAAATCCCAGGTCCGTAAGATGTCCGTAAGGTGATCCACAGTGTGCGGACCAGTATCACAATGTGGGCAAATGTCCGGCACCTCGGGATCCAACGAGCTCGATAATGCGCCGGCATGCGGGACCAGCCAGATCTAAGCCGTGCGAGAGTGGCTCTGGTCGCCCGCAGAAGCTCCCACTCCCTTACCGAGATGGGCGGCGGACGGCCTCCCAGCACAATGTTGTGTTGAACACTAGTCAACTAATCCACCATCTCGGTGTGGACAGATCTCAGCGTCAACCTGTAGTCCGCAGGGTCCTCTGTAATGATGTCCGCCAGTTCTTCGATGTACGACTCCACATTCTTGCGCAGATTTCGTGGTGGCGGTTCATACAACATTAAGTCTCTGTTCGGATGCCCAGCAACATGGCAGCCAAGCACTCCAAAAATTAACATATGCATGTCAATCAGTTGTGATTACTATTCTCGACTGTACTTCGTTTTTCTACCACTTTTTATCCCACTCGATCGTTTTTTTTTTTTGCCGTTTTTTTTTTTTTCGAAGGTACTTTTTCTATTAACTCAATTATTTTTCCCAGTACGCTTTTACTATTAACGCTCCAAAAACACACCTACTCAACATATATGGTTCTTGTTGTTATCAAATCATTCAGCGTGGTATCCATTATGAATTCAATTTAAATTTAATGCAGCACAATTATTTTGATAAAAGATTACACCTCTGTCTGAGCAATCATGTGTAATTCCGTGGTTATATTACCAATCAATTCAACGCCCATAAAAAAAATTGTTGTTGGTTTCAATACAAAATGAAAAATGAATTCGATAAATGAACATTTGATATCAATAAGAAATAAATTTAAATCGACGGAAATCCGTCGGCGGTGAAACCAATGCCGGCGCAACTATTACATATGATTGTGTAAGTTTTAATTTTGACAGCGGCTACCCGTCGTCCGATTTACCGTTGTCCGATTTTATTCTGGGTTAACCTTAAGTTAACTAAAAATTCATTTTTCTATAATGAGACTTTTTTATATTAAATAAAGTAAATTCTTGCTTAAAAGGCAGTAAAAATTTTTATGTTTGTTATAAGTTTACTGAACACTGATTAATAAATAAGTGAACAATTTATGCTGTCAATAAATATTACATTTCACACAGCATATTCATAAATTTTCACACCACAGGAAAAATATTCACCATCCTTCCTCCAAAACTTTTCTACCGATTCCCACAAACTCAAACTAAGAAAAATTAGATATTTTGTAATCAAAACTATCATCGTGCTTAGCTATTTATAAAAATATACAATAATTAACGTATATTTATTGGAGTTTGGTTTCGAACATCTATACTAAGAGATTTGATCATGAAAATGGTAAGAGCCGTTTTCAAGTGTCTGGTTAGCCCTTAATCGGAACTTATCTATAAGATAACATAAAAAGTCTTTCTACAAAGTCCGATTAAGGCACATCTGTCGGATAACCAGAACAATAATTAGCTGCTGATTATAGCAAATATATGTTATGATATTGTTACGCTTCAATTATGTGAACGTTTGATTCTACTCGAATCAACCCCGATAAATTACTGGATTCTGTCAATAATAACTACAACACTTACTTTGTACTAACGGTGTACAACAGCAATTTATTTAATCGATACTTCTATTTACAATCGTTATTTAATGTACTTGCTACTTTTAATTTGCTATCGTGAGATGTTGGCTCGATCACTTTTTAATTGAATTCATTTGTTAACAAACTCGTTATATTTATACTCTGTGGCAACACTCTAGAATCTTCTTTTATCGTTAGCTAGTTTGTTCTCATACTTTCTTATTGGCTTGTTGTAATTATCGCCTATTCGTTTTAGTAGACATTGGTTTAGATGCTACGACTATTCGTGCTATTGACAATAAATGATGAAAAACCATCGATACTCATTACACTGCCCTCCTCTTAACCTTGTTCGTCTTGAACAAGTTTCTATGCTTCCCCTGATATGGCACAAGTCGTTCCAAGTGCATTTTCCATAACACTTACTAAATACCTAACGGCTAGACTCGAGGATGTAACACACAAGATTAGCTCCTAAACCCAAGCTTATAAGTGTTGTGTGTCCTTTCGGAACTATCACTGGTTAGCTGAAAATAAAACAGGGTTAATTATACATGCGCTTTTGTCTTTATTGCTGGTTCTTTTCACTTATTACAATTACTTATTTACTAATACTGGAGGGCCTCGTAAGGATCGCGGTATTTACATTTCAGTATTCAAGTAAACTCAACTCAAAAAAGAGACTGTCTTCAGTTAGCTGGCAGCTTATATACCATTTTTCTAATATTATCCCCATATCGATCTACCTACATACCAACATATACATTTATGTATGTATGTATGTAACCATTACGTGGGAAAGCAACTTTTATGCTGCAACTAACCACCGACGTAGCGTACGTACGTACCGTTCGTACGTAAGAGCAAAAATTTGTCAAAAGTTATGCCCGTAGCAGCGACGGAGAAATCGACTGTTCTTTCTTATATACATACATAACAATGTTGCCATGTAACACTGTGCGTGCATGCTTTTAATCACACTTACCATTTTCATGATCAAATTTCATAATATATATGTTATAAACTAAAAAAAAAATTAATATACGTGAAGTATATTTTAATAAATAACTAAACACGATAATAGTTTTGATTAATTAAAAAAAAAACTAAACATTTTTAGTTAAGTTTTTATTCATTTATAAAAGTCTAAGCTGGTAACCCTTTAAACATATAGAGCGATCAGCTGACACGTTTTTACGTAAAAAATCAAATTGCTGTTGATTCTCTCCGCTACGAGCAACGTCTACGTCACCGTCATACGTTGGTGAGTTTTCGTTAACACGGCATTCCCATAAGATAGGTCGTGTCAGCTGACACGTTCTACGTTTTTACGTCGGTGGCTAGTTGCAGCATTATTCACACATTGTTGACATGCTTACGTAAGTGCAGAAGTGCAAATTGTGTGGGAAAGTGCTTTGTAAGCGTTTTCACACCCAACTGCAACTCAGTTGGCTAAATGTTCTGGCATTCCACAATTATAAGTAATATTGATATGGATTGTGTATTTCACAACTATGAGAAATGTTGGTATGTGTATGGATAAATATGTATTTCACAATTTCGGGAAATATGTCGAGATGCAAAATATGCATATGTGCATATTTCATACTTTGGCTCGCAACAATTGTATACACTCAAATACTTCTTTCAATTTTTCTAGATGATCGTTAAAATCATTTCCCATCACGATAAAGTCATCAAGGTACACCAAATACGTTTTCTAGTGTAGCGCTCTTAGTAGAATTACATCGGCCAAATGAGATCACTCTGAATTCTATAGACCATCGGCAATACTGACAGCTGTTTTCTTTTTGTCCTGCTCACGACGTGCTCACGTTTCATTAGACACTTTGCAGATCAAGAGTTGAAAACACATAGCGTGTCCAGTGTCATCGATTCTTGGGAGTGGATAGCTGTCTTTTTTCGTAATATCCTTTAGCAGAACAACTGGTAAACTCCATGGACTCTCTGATCTGCACTCTTGTTTTTCCATGTATGATGTTCTTATTTTTTATTTGTCTATCTGCTTCCGCTATATTACTGCTGTTGCATACTATTTTACCACATTTATTAAATACCTAATGGCCAAACTCCTAAATTTTCAACAACACAAGGATGTAACACACAAGATTCACTCCAGAAGATGAACTGGTTGAAAAGTCATTTCGTGTCGGACGATTTGTTCCACAACGGCACTTAAACCGTGAGGAACCATCGAGCCTAAGTCCCTAATTGTTGAAAATCCTTTCGGGACTATGACGCTGGTTAGTTAAACATAAAACGGGGATATCTATCTTTGCGCTTTTCAATATTGTTGCCTTCGTTTTGGCTTGGTCCTTTTCACTTTACTTAACTTTTCATTCACTTCTTTCTTTCTATCAACATAGAAATCTACCCTCAAACCAACTCACAATCCACGATCTACAATCGATCCACATGAAATGTGTGTATGTATGTACACATTTTGTTTGAAAGTAACTATTCAATGTTCTCACACACGAGTAGTCCACGTGATTTAGGTATAATGGTATGCCTAAACTTTGTTGGTATGCTTGCGGAAGGGCAGAACTACGAATTGTTAATTCACATATTAATTAGGTTTTTTTTTTTATTTTTTGTAATAATATAACACCAATAAAAAACAATACTTTCTCACATTTTCGTACCTAACGTACTCGTTAGATTGCTTAGATTGTTGAACTTACTTACATACATGTTAAAAATAATAAGCTGGTAATGAAATGTTAATAATGCTGGCCTTATTTTGACCATTTGGCTTTTTTTATGTTTTTTACTTGGCCAACCTAGCTTTTTTCACAAAATTATTTGAAATATGCACGACTATGAGCAATATTGGTATGGGGAGATATGAATTTAGCAGTTATGAGAAATATGTCGCGAGGAAAAATATGTATGCATATGTCCACATTCTGGCTAGCGGTGCTTCTGATTTGGCTGAAACCTCTTGGCGTTGACATGTCAATATTTGTTTGATATTTTCGCTACGTTTGTAACCGATGTTCAATGGGTTCTCGGCATTTGCACTGCGAAGTTTCCGTTGATTTATATATATTGTAAATCCATTAACAATCTTGAAATCAACCCCAATTACTATATCTTCGATTATGTCTATATACAGCAACAATTTATTTAAAAAAATCTACATATTTACAATAACACTCTAATGTACTTGCAACTTTTGCCTCTGTATCGATGTTTTCGCAATCACGTTCGGTATTATATTGATTTTCACTTCTCAACACTGGCTCTATTTATACTCTCTTGGCAACACCCCAAAATCTTTATCGAGATTCGTCTCTTTCTTTCTCGTTGGCTTATTGCTTATTTCTTTTTGTTGACATTCGTTTCGATGCTGCCAATAGTGTCAGTCACAATAGTGATGAGTAACCAACTATCGATACTCGTTACACTGCCCTCCTCTTAACCTTGTTCGTCCCGAAGAAGTTTTTATACTTCTCCCCGATATGACGCAAGTCGCTCCAAGTGCACTACTTTAAAATTTGCTCTTTTATTCCAGGCACGTTGAGTACGATACACTACGTCATTTATCTTTGCTATAATCTCATATGGTCCTTCCCAATGAGTCTGTAGTTTAAGGGACAGGCCTTTCTTTCGTTGTGGATTAGAAAGCATTACAAGCTCTCCTTCATAGAACCCTTTTGAATTTGCTTTCAAGTCATGCCTGGCCTTCATCTTATCGCTTATCATCTGCAACCGCTCTCTGATGAACTGATGTACTTCATCCAACTGTTCCTGCTTTTCGCTAGTATAGTTACCTTCGGTTGATCTCGTTGGTGTTACAACTCCAAATTTTAAATCAGCTGGCAGTCTAAACTCGTTTTCAAAAATTGCCATTGCCGGTGTAGTAGCCGTCGTGTCATGTTGTGAGCATCGATATGCCATGAGAAACATTGGTATATGTACATCCCAGTCTCTTTGGTATTTATCTACGACTTTTTTCAAATATTCCTCCAAGGTACGGTTAAATCGTTCTACCATGCCATAAGATTGTGGATGCAAAGGTGTTGTACAAGTTTTGTATATACCCAGCATACGAATACAACTGATTCGAAATTTCGACCTTGGTCTGAGTGTAATTCCATCGGTACACCAAAACGAGTAATTGACGAATACGGAAGCAAATGTACTAGCTTCTTGATTTGGAATGGGGTATACTTCAGGCCATTTACTGAAGTAATCTATAACCACCAGAACATACTTGTTTCCTGCGTTGCTTATTGGAAATGGTCCAGCTATGTCCATAGCAATTCGCTCAAATGGAGCACCCACGGTGTATTGGTGCATCTTGCCTCGACTTTTCTTATTGGGACCTTTGGCCATTGCACATTGCTTACACTTCTGAATCCAATCAGCGACATGGTCATGACATCCAATCCAATAAAATCCACTGGAGGCATTGTGATACTCAGCTATCACTTCATTTATTCTCGCCTTGGGTACCACTAGAAAATCATTAGTGATTTTTCCATCTTCACTTTTCCATGCTCGGAATAAACATCCGTCTCGTAAGTGTAGGCTTTGCCACTGCGCCCAGTATTCCTTTGCTATTGGACTCTCATTAGCCATTTCTTGCCAATCTGGACATATGCTCTGCTCCTTGTATTCCATAATCTTTACGAGATCTTGGTCGTTCCGCTGATCTTCTTGTACTCGTTCGGTGGTCCATGACTCCTCCGGCAATATATTCGTAAGTCTTATGTCGACAATGTGCTCCTTGTTTTCCACTCGACAGGATTTTACTGTAGTATGCTATTACTTTTTCTTGCCCATCTATGATGAGACCACACCACCTATTCCATAGCCACTCGCATCCGTGTCCAACACAAACTTTTTACCAGGAACTGGATACGCTAATACTGGTGCTGAACAGAGTCTTTCTTTCAGTTGTTCGAATGCTTTCTGTTGGTCTTCGCCCCATACAAATGGTTTGTTCTTTCTTGTTAACTCATGCAGACTGCTGGCGATGTTTGCAAATCCAGGAACAAATCGTCTATAGTAGGTACATAAGCCTAGGAAGCTCCTTAACTCGTGAAGATTCGACTGAATAGGTCATTCCTGTTGCTATTTTATGACAAAGATATTTAACTTCTCGCCTGAAGAGTGAACACTTTTTCATATTCAGTTTAAGCCCTGCTGATTGTGTACGCTCAAATACTTCCAGGTGGTTGTTAAAATCTTTTCCTATCACGATAATGTCATCGAGGTACACCAAGTACGTTTTCCAGTGTAGTCCTTTGAGTACACGTTCGAAAGTAGCTGGCGTATTGCATAAGTCAAATGGCATCACTGTCAATTGCCATAGATCATCGCCAATACTGAAAGCTGTTTTGTCTTTGTCCTCCTTACCAAGTTCCACTTGCCAGTAGTCATTTTGGAGATCAAGAGTTGAGAACCACTTGGCACCAGATAGTGTGTTCAGAGTGTCATCGATTCTTGGCAGTCGATAGATGTCTTTTTCGTGATATCATTAAAAAAATTAATATGTGGCACTTAGACCTGAAGGGCTTTTTGTCGGTTTGTATTCCATTCCTGTTGTGCGTGTTAAATTTTGGACAGTATTAGAAGAGATCTACTTATTTTAGTCGGTTCCGAACGCAGAAACCTTAGCTTTCTGTAATCCACACAGAATCGAGTACTTCCATTCTCCTTCTTTACCAGTACAACTCGTGAACTCCATGGACTCGCTGATGGTTCAATAACACCTTTCTTCTGCATATTGGTTATCAGTTTAATGGCTTTATCCCGTTTGGCCAATGAAACTCACCGCTGTTAATGTGATGTTTCACCATTGTGATTTGTCTTCCAGTTTCTCTATTTAATGAAAATATTGAACTCGTAAATCTGCAGCTTGTATAATTTTCTCCATAATAAGGTTGAAAGTAAGTAAGGTTGAAGAAGTCGCACGATAACGAATCGCCTTATCTGAAACCCCGTTCGGTATTAAACGGTGCGTAGAGGTCCTTCCCAATTTTCACTGCACAATGAGAGTTAAGCAGTGTCATTCTGCAAAGTCGAATGAGTTTTGCAGGTATACCAAATTCACACATAGGTGTGTATTGGTAATCTCTTATCGGACTGTCGAAAGCGGCTTTATAATCGACGAATAGGTGATGTGTGTCGATGTGTTTTTCTTGGGTTTTTCCAGTATTTGGCGTAGTGTGAAAATTTGATCGATGGTGGATTTATTGGGTCTGAAGCCACACTGATAAGGTCAAATCAGGTTGCTGAGCATTGGCTTCAATCTTTTACACAATACGCACGATAGGAACTTGTATGCGATGCTCAGGAGACTTATGCCACGGTAGTTGGCGCAAATTGTGGGGTCTCCTTTCTTATGTATGGGGCAGATAACACTGAGACTCCAATCATCGGGCATGCTTTCGTCCGACCATATTCTGCTTGTGAGCTGGTGCATGTAGGTGAGCAGCTCATCGCCGCCGGTCTTAAACAACTCGGCAGACATTCCATCTGTACATACTGCTTTGTTGTTCTTCAGCATCATAATGGCTGTTTTTACCTCATCATGGTCGGGTGGTGAAACGTCAACACCATCATCCGTAATTGGGGGTTCGGGCAATCTCCTGCACTGGCGGAATTGTTCGTAGCGTCGCCATTCAGTAACTTGGAGAAATGTTCCCGCCATAGATTCAGTACGCTCTGGACATCCGTAACCAGATTCCCTTTCTTTCTTGTTCTCTTTTCTTGCGCCGGAAAAGACATCTCTCCGCACTGCTTTTCTCACTATACCGCTCCTTAATAGCTCGCGATGCGCCTGCACGCAGGTTTTTTCTGTAAGCGGCCTCTCTCTCTGCGGTAGCGTCGCGACACTCCTGGTCAAACCACTAATTCCTCAGAGGCCGGTAGTAACCGATTATCTCCTCGGCAGCAGTAGTCATGGAATGGGATATATGTGTCCACCGTGCGCATGTATCATCAAGTGGGGGTGTTCTGCATAAGCAGATTCGATAGTCGAGTGGCAACTGTATCTGCTGTCTCTGGTGATCGCAGCTTACTGACATCGAGCTTTCTCTGTGTGGAACTTCTCTTGTTATTTGCGACACATAAACGTGTGCGCACCTTAGCTGCAACAAGGTAGTGATCCGAGTCGATGTTGGCACCACGGATCGATTTCACGTCCATCACACTGGAAGCATGCCTACCGTCAATCACTACATGATCAATTTGGTTTCTTGTACGTTCATCTGGAGACAGTCATGTCGCTTTGTGGATGTCGAGATGCTGGAATCTGGTACCACCAACTACCATGTTTCGTGCTGCGGCGAAGTCAATCAGCCTCATTCCGTTATCGGAGGTGTTCTAGTGGAGGCTGAATTTTCCGACAGTTGGACCAAAGGTACCTTCCTTGCCCACCCTGGCATTAAAGTCGCCAAGCACGATTTCGATATCGTGGCGGGGGCAGGGCGGGGGTCGTAAGCTTCTTCGAGGCTGTGAAGGAAACTCTCTTTGGTAGTGCCATCCTTATCATCCGTCGGTGCTTGGGAGCATATTAGGCTGATGTTGAAAAATTTTACCTTGATGCGGATTGTGGCCAGCCGTTCGTTTATAGGCGTGAACTGTGAGACCAGGTGTCGGAGTCTCTTGCTGACCAAGAATCCACATCCTAGTTCGTGCCTCTCCGCATAGCAACTATAGTAGATGTCACAGGCTGCTCTTTTGGAGCAGCCCTGTCTCGTCCATCGCATTTCCTGGAGAGCGGTTATTTCAGCCTTGTACATCAACTCTACATCAACCAGCTAGATAGAAGCACCTTCCCTCTAAAGGGATCAGACGGTTCAGGTGCAAATCCATAAATCGTGGTACTTTTTTCGTTTGCGGGGGTCATCATAAATGGCACTATTGTGTTCTTCACTGGGGGAGGCTTTTTATGCGGTGGGTCCAAAGCCTAACGCACAACCTCGAATAGAGGGAAGTTTTCGCTACTCACTTTAGCCGCCGCTCAGAGGGTGCTGGAACCACGTTGCCCGGTGGTCGTCACAAGGAGGACCCCCATTTAGAATGAAGATGTCATTACATAGTAAGCACGACAAACTACATGATGACGAGTAAGTTGACTTGCGATGAGTTCAACAAGGATTGCGCTAGCTTCGCCAGGTTCAAGCAATTAACCACGTTGCCTTTCGAAAACATCATCAGACCACCTCGAGATTGCCAATGCTATTATAAAAACATGGTGTGCCCTGTGTAATTTTTTAAATGAGGGAAACGATGCTCTAAATGAAAAAGGGATGGACTCTTTGTTGGAAGTGGAGAGAAGTCGACAATATCCACAATATGAAATAGGTGGAAACGATTGCCAAAACAATGCGGAAATAATTCGAAATGCTCTTGCTACTTATTTTTGTAAGTATAATATTTTTGTAAGTAAGTTCACTACAAATTAATTTTTTATTAAACAAGCAGGTACTTCATTTATTATATTCACTGGTATTTTCATTAACATTCATTAACTGAAGACGAGGCAGATATAGAATACGAAGGGGCAGATTCGGAAAGAGTGGTGGGCGATATCTCTTCAGTTATGGACATTGTCATTGACTCACTATGATCTAATATATGAATATTGAGTGTATATATTAATATATTTAATTTATATATATGACCACATTAACCTTTTTATAACCCATTGAAATATAAATAAAATTGGATTTATTTGGATTTAAGCCACGCTATTATTCTTTAAAAGCAATGGCAAAAAGAACATATTTATGTGTTATGGGCCAAAAGTGTTATCACTTTGTAATAAATATAAAAACCATCTTACTATTCATGGTACCCTCCACCAAATTTTCGCTAGTGTAACTTTTGTATGGAGTCAATAGCTGGTGCATGTCCATATTAGTCGCTATTCTGATAGTGCACCCCAGATGATCCAATTAGCGACTTTTCCTTTCTATATTGGAAAAACAAAAATAGGTACAAATGTACATATACAGGATGATTTTTGGCAACACTGTTTTTGGGAGCTCCGCTGTTTTCGTGTAAAATGTTATTGTTAAACATGTTCTGTTTGGTCTATAATTTAACCATGAATCGACCTACAAACGAACAACGTTTGCAGATTATTGAATTTTAATATCAAAATTCATGCTCGGTTAAGTGCATAGTGCACTTTCTTGTGTTCAGCGACAAAGCTCATTTCTGGTTGAATGGATACGTGAACAATCAAAATTGCCGTATTTGGTGTGAAGAGCTACCAGAAGCATTGCAAGAACTGCCAATGCATCCCGAAAAATACACTGTTTGGTGTGGAATATGGGCCGGTGGCATAATTTGACCGTACTTTTTCGAAGAAGTCGAAGGCAGGAACGTTACTGTGAATGGCGAGTGCTACCGTGCGATGATTATGAACTTTTTCTTGCCTAAAAGGGAAGAGTTGGACTTGGCTGACATGTGGTTCACAACAAGACGATGTACCACAAGGTGCTATATGTCACACAGCACCCAAAACAATGGCCCAATTGAGAGGCGAGTTCGGTGAACAGTTTATTTCACGTTTGGGGCCGGTCAATTGGCCGCTTAGATCGTGCGATTTAAGGCCTTTAGACTATTTTTTGTGGGGTTATGTTAAAGCTTATATCTATAGCGACAAGCCCGCTACAGGTGCCGCACTAGAAGCCAATATTGAAGAATTTATTTGTGAGATACCGGCCGATATGTTGGATATGTCCAAAATTTGACCCAGCGTATGAACCAGCCACACCCGTGGTCAACATTTACATAAAATCATCTTTAAACATTGAATTTATAGATCGTTCTATCGACTCTAATAAATATTTCATACATTTCTCTAAATTTTATGTTTTGTTTTAATCAAATCCGAAGAATTATAAATAAGAAAATTTATATTGTGGTTGTTTGTAAAAACAAGCACCATCTCATTTAACACATATCGTGCTGATACTTACCTGTATCTCGCTGTTAAATTGTGCATTTTTCTTTTAATATTTGATGGAGTACATAAACTCCAGCTCCGACGCCATCGTCTCAATAATGTGGTTGTTCCTCCGAACCCCGCTAAATTCCCTTATTTTCCCTTTCGATATATCTATGAGGAGGCGTTTATTGCCCTCCCCACATAGATTTCGTCTTTTAAATTTTTTCCTGTGTTCCATAACTGAAAAACGCAATACTTTTACGCGCGTACCTTTGGAGTTCATCCCATAATAGCCTAGACATGGATGGAGAAAAATTCACAATAGACAATTTTCAGCAGTGTTGCCATCGCAAATTGCCCTAATCCTCTTTTATTTTGAGAATTAACTCTATAGAGTTTATGCGGATTAGCTGCAGTTAATGCACGAGTTAATTCGAATTAACTCGGTAATCCGGAATTAGGCTGACGTCTGTATAGGCTATAAGATAGCATATTTTCTACTCTGCTGTCAAATGCACGCATACCTCTACGCGTGCATAGTAGGTCCACTTTAAAGGCCAAAATACATAAGAAGAAGCATGCATATTAATCTGTCAAACGAAGTTAATATATACACATTCTTATAAAAGTGCCCAAATTAAAAGTATCTGTGCCTGGTGCTGTTTATGTGGCCACTTTCATGTGCATGTGCATATTTTAACTTCGTTTGACAGATAAATATGTATGAATACTTTTTATATATTTTGGCCGTAAGACAACGCGCTACTCCCTACTATTCTTCTATTTCATCTAGCATTATTCCATCTCAACAGTGGACTACTGTTTCACGAAAACCTTAAAATAGTCAAATTTCTTCACATTGTATGTAGCATTCCAAACTGTAGAATTCTATTTCATAAAACCATGAAATAGTTTCTAACACTAAATTAACTGAATTGTGTTCCATCAGCTTTGATTGCAGAATTTTTTACACCAAAGCTGCTGAATTACATTTTTGCAATCTTGCTAAATTGCTTGTGTTCACTTTTAGCTACTTCTACATTTGTATTTTCTGCTCTTGAATTGCGGAACGATATAGAATAAGAAAATTAGCATGTCAGTCTTAAGATTCAAATGATCAAATAAAGGAACATGTGTCAAGCTGAAGTTTGTGTGTGTTTTTATTTATCACTAAACGTAACTAGCGCGAAATTTGCAACTTTATATACACCTACAAGCAAATCTTGATTTAATGTAGTTGTGCTTCTTTCGGCAATTACAAATTTAATTACACTTCACATTCCTTACAATATATTATCGATATTTTATCTTAAAAAACTTTTAAGTTCACCTTCATTTATTAACATATCTAAGCGAACTTTATTTTGATTTCGAATAGTTTCTCGTTTCTTTAGATAGATACTATGTCCCCTCGATTCCATATAAAACGGTGCATTAATTTTTTTTCGTAAAACAATTCTATCCCCAAGTATATATTGGGTAAAGTCCAAAATTTCGTTACTAGATATTTCAACAGATTTTCTGCAAATACCTGGTGAAGCTACAACAATTGGTATTTTACTTCGGTCGTTGCCAAATTCCACAACATGCAATCTTTTTTCTTCAGAAATTTGTTCAGGTAATTTTTGTTGCAGCAGCCCTATAAAAAACGCTTTCACAATGTGTTGTAAATTTGTCGATCCTTCAATTTTAGCATGTAGGTCCTTAATGCCAATCACTTTTGATATAGTTTGTATTGCCCGATGACAAACTAAACCGTAACCTTCAGGTTTCTTGGAAACAAATAGTTTCGTTTTACCGAATGCACAATAAAAGTCGTGGAAAACAGTCCTGTTATCGCACAAATCAATACTCATTAACTTCTGCACTGCTCGATTTTTCGATTTTCTCAAAGCCGTGCGCATTTCTGGGGCTTTTGCAGTAGCAAATCCTGCTAAACCGTTTCCGTTCCCCGTTACAGAAAACACCGAATATCGACGCCTTCTTCCCATATTACCCTTCATAATGAATACTATTTTATTTTCTAAGACCCTTGTATCAAACTCATCAAACTTATCTTCACCAATTGCCTCAGGGGGTCCAATACTCCGTCCAGGCATTTTTGACCCTGACCATCCACGGTCAATTGGGCTTAATTTTATCATCCTAAAACCTCCCATGGAATCACGCAGATTTATAATATTCCGTTGGCGATCTGTATCATCAGGAAGACTTTTCTGTTCTAATATTTCGTTGCCGCGTAAAATGGGAGCATTAAGTCCAGGCCAAACAATATTCCTTTTACCCAATCCAATGGTCTGCCCCTTGTTCAAGTCTTTAGCAATTTTTTTACCTGCTCCTTTGCCTCTTCCCCTCTTTTTTCCAGCATTACTAACGGAAGTCACTCCTCTCCACAAATCTTCTGCAGGTACTATTTTAAATTCGTTAGAAATAGCTACTAATTTCCTTGGAATGGTAAATTTGAAGTCAGGAACTTACATTTATTGAAAAAACTCGTACTTCGTGAACTAACCACCCAGAATCCAGTTGTCGGCAGCAACTCTCTTTTTTGCCCACAAGAGTACTTAAATAACAATCCACTAATTCCGTCTATAAAGCGAAATTTATCAAAAATAATTCTTCCAGCCATATCAATCACGTAATACCAATACCAGTAATGCGAGTCAGATTACACTTATAAAGCCCCCATACGCTATATTGAAGTAGTGAACAGATTGACAGCGGCTGCTATATTGCAACATGACGACAAGTGACGCAGTGGTCGACTGCAATACTTTTCTTCTAATTAGAAACCCTGAAATATAATAGATTCATTTCTTGCGCAATGAATCTATTTCCAATCTTATAGCCTAAACAGACGGCAGCCTAATTCCGGATTACCGAGTTAATTCGAATTAACTCGGGTATTAACTGCAGCTAATCCGCATAAACTCTATGAGTTAATTCTCAAAATAAAAGAGGATTAGGTCAATTTGCGTTGGCAACACCGCTGAAAATTGTCTATTGTGAATTTTTCTCGATCCATTTTACAAAAAATTAGGTGTGTTCGCAACAAAAAACTTTCAACAATTGTTAACAGTTTTCAACATGAAAAGCGTTGGCAAACAAATAAATCCAGCTGTCAATTAAAAACTGTGAATGTCAATTTACAAGTTTCTGATAGTTTTCAGTTCACGTACTTCTTGTAGATTTTCTCATATCGAGAGTGATAGATGACAGAAATTGATAGTGATAGTAATGTAAGTGGACAGACCTAATAAAACAGCAATCAGCCGTTTAGTTAATCCGCAATACTGCCGTCTGTCAGGTTATTATTTTATTCGGATTAAGTGCGCCGGTAATTCGGAATTAGGCTGCCGTCTGTCTAGGCTATTATAGCCCTGCCGTCTGTTTAGGCTATTATAGCCCTGACAGACGATAGCGTTAGTCCGGATTAACGATTTAATTCGAATTAACTCGGGCATTAACTGCAGCTAATTCGCATTAACTCTATGAGTTAATTCTCAAAATAAAAAAGGAATAGAGCAATTTGCGATGGCAACACTGCTGAAAATTTTCTATTGTGAATTTTTGTCTATCCAATTTACAAAACAATAGGTGCATTCGCTATTAAAGTACTTTAAAGAATTGTTAACAGTTTTCAACATGAAAAGCTTTGGCGAAGAAATAAATCCAGTTGTCAATTACGAACTGTGAATGTGAATTTACAGGTTTCTGATAGTTTTTAGTTCTTGTAGATTTTTTCATATCGAGAGTGACAGATGACAGAAATTGATAGTGATAGTAATGTAAGTGAGCAGACCTAATAAAACAGCAATCAGCTATTTAGTTAATCAGCAATACTGCCGTCTGTCAGGTTAGTAATTTATTCGGATTAAGTGTGTCGTTAATCCGGATTAACGCTGCCCTCTGTCTAGGCTATTACTTGAATCTGAATTTTTTTAACTGTGCTTAAAAGCTGCAGAAATAACTGTATTGGTGATACAGCAAAACTTGTAGTTTAATATTCTCCTTCAGTTCGGTCTCTAGCCAGTAAGAATAGGTTATGTTACGAATTCTTTCTAGTAGAAATATAACCAGTAAAAATTTGGAGAATTATCATAGAGAGGAAATAATTTGTACCCTCAATTTCCTCTCTTTTACTGGTTTTTAACGTACGCGAACACATTTCCAGTAAGAAATAGTAAAATTTGTAGTAATTTGTAAAAACTATTACATACGCGAACGGACCTTATGATTTCCGTGGTAATGAACAGTGTACGAAAGTTCAGAAGAGAGTACAATATTGGAAGATGACCAAAAGTCATATTGAAGCGTTAAGCATAATATTACTTAGAATGCTTTAAATGAACTTCTAATAATACTAAGATATAAAATTTCTGAATTACCGAAAGATACTAGGAGGTTGAGAGGAACACCTCGCGATGTGCATATTTTAGCTATGAAAGGCGAATATGTTCACTATGGACTTAAGGATTGCCTTACTGACTTTCATGACGACAATTTATAATAAAGAATTAATCATTGACGGACTACCAATATTTAAGAGTTCAAGCATGGCCAATATTTATAAATGTGGATCGTACCGAATCTCTACACACTGTTTGAATTTATTCTGATAACGCCAAACCAAAGGATATGAACTACTTTTTTATCACATTTCATCATGTGACAGGCAACCCACGGATTCGGGACTGTATGGGAACACTTACTGACGGTATAATACTCAGCCAAGTTAAATTTTTGTTATGATACCGTGGTGGATATTTTGCAAACAATTGCTTTGTTCTGCACCACTACGTTACAATAGTAATTGCTTTCAAGAACTGTCAATCTCACTTGCAAATGGTAAATAAAAACTAAATTTTGTAACGAAAATCGATGGTTGGTTATTCATCACTAATTGTGAATGGCACTAATAATAGTAGCATCGAAACGAATGTCAACAAAAAAAAAGTAGGCGATAACCAGAACAAGCCAACGTGAAAGAAAGAGAAGAAATTCGAATACGACAAAGGAAGATTGCCGAAGAGTTGTTGACAAATCAATTGAATTCCGAAAGTTATCGCGCAAATATCGATACAGTATCAGAGGCAAAAGTTATTATTATTGTTATTTATTATTGTAAATAGAGTTTTTATTTTTTCTAGTTCATACTATACTATACAATAACATATAATTTCTGGTCACCATGGTGCTTTAACAGTACACCTAAGTACCTTGTTTAGGAATTTCTGGATTAAATTTTGGTGCTTTGACTGGTATATCCCCATAACTCCACACTGGTTTTAACACTTGCTTATATATTAGTATTTTGTTTTTTATAGATAGAGCTGACCTGCTGCCGATGAGCCACTTCATATTATTATATGAAATGTCGAGTTCATCCCTTTTTTTCTTAATGTGTTCCATTCACCGAAGTTTGCAATCGAGTGTCATACCCAAATATTTTTCATTTTGGAGCACGGAACCTGGACACCGTCTATAAAAAGTGGTAGATGCTGTGCTTTTTTGTATTGGAAAACTATGTGTATGGACTTCTTTTGGCTAAGTTTTATTCACCACTTTTCGTCCATTGAGAGACGTTGTTTAAGCCTCTTTGTAGTTTAGCTGTTGAATCGCTTTCAACAGCTAAAGTGTCATCTTTCCGCAGTGTCATCTGCAAATGTCGCTATAATACAGTAGCGGTCCAAGGACGCTGCCTTGTGGTACTCCTGCTTTTATTTCTCTAAGTGTTGAGTAAGAGTCGTCCTGTTTAATGCGAAAGTAGCGATCTGATAAATACGACTGTAAGATTTCGTAATTTTGTTGGGGGAGTAATGATTCGAGCGTTATGAGTAATCGCATATGGCATACTTTGTAGAATGCCTTTGCAACATCAAGAAATACCGCTGAACAAACTTTCTTTCCTTCGAACGCCTTTTCTATTGTGGAGTGTTTATTTAGAAAGCCAAACTGATGTTTTGAAATTATTTTTTTGCGTTCTATTACTATGTTGAGGCGTCCGATAAGAAGCTTTTCAAATAGTTTTGATACAATGGGTAGAAGTGATATAGGCCTGTGTGATGACGCATCATGAGGTGTTTTACCTGATTTTTGAAGCATAACAACCTGCATAATAATCTGCAGTTTTCCAGTTTATTGACACGTAACGTAGCCTAAACGATACGATGATTATATTGGCGAGTTTTTCAATGCTTTTGCGTGGTAATTGTTTTAATACCTCTGCAGTATTAAATCGAAACCAGGTGACTTTTTATTTTTGAGGCTGTTGATTTCTTTGGTTAGTTCGGCGCATGTAATATGTGGAATTTCTTCAAGTTCTTGCTTAGTTATATTTACGTTTTTGGAGTGAATCTTTTCATATGGAGTAAATAATTCACCCAAGTAATCTGCAAAAACTTCCGCTTTTTTAGGATTACTATGCCTCTTGCCCACTTGCACTCTCTTGTTTTGATTGGGGGACATTGAACTTGTGGTCTTTTTAGACGTTTAGTACATTTCCATAGTGAGTAGTCCGTACGTCGTTAATTTGACCACGATTGCAAGTAACATGAAAAGGCTTCGTTTTTAAATTTCTTGATTTTTCGACTAAGGTCTTTAATTATTTTATTTAAAATTGGTGTTCGAGTTTGATGCCACTTACTTCGCAATTTACGCTTCATTGAAATCATTTCTCTGTCTTTTTTATAGTTGGTGTACTTTTCCATGCTGCAAGTTGCACGTTTGACGTGAAATTTTGAATTTCAGCATCTAGCTGGCTATCACTCTTTATTCCAACGACACTATTTTCTTAATTTTCAAGCAGCTTCCTAAAGTATTCCCAATCGGTAACCTTGTTATTTAAGGTGGGCGGAAATTCTTTAAAAATTACACTTTCGCTGAAGGTTAGATATATAGGTGAGTGGTCTGAATTTAAATAGAGGCTATCTCCAGTAGCCAGTGGGTATGTTTAGCACTAAAATCTTCACCCATGATAAACCTTTTTTTTATTTCTTTTTAAAATGTTTGGTATTGATCACATTTAAATTGGTGTCTCGGTGGGCTGTATACTGCACTAAGAGAAAGTGAATTTTTAACCTCGTTTATTGTTACTTTTGTTGCTTGAAAGTCATTAGTTATAAGTTTTTCTTCTTCAAAATGCTTAATATTGCTTTTCATTATTATAGCACTTTCGCCTCGCGCACAGTTACTTGGTGAATTGCATGATTTGTTTCGTAATTTTTAATTTTCATGTAGGATTGCGTTGTAGAATGCGTTTCAGCTATTTCTTGAAAACCATGATGCAACAACAACAGCAGAAACTGCAAGGAATAAATTTAATGCCTCAAGAATATTCGGCTTAATTGCGCATGGAAATTCAAGAAGGCTCGTCTTGCCAAGAAAACGTTATGGGAGAATACCAGAAAACTTTTACGACCAATGCCACTAGTACGCCAATTAGAAGCAGAAACATCAGATCTGGTTGAAGCAGTGAGTCAGGCATTTAAATCAGTAGTGCAGCCTGAAGGAAGAACAACAGGTCGACGCGAAAACAAATTTACTTGTAAGTGCTTCATTTGCGACAAAACAGGACACATGACACGTGATCACATGGTACGGATCTAGACCTGGGAGTCGATAAAATCTTTCCCCCAATCCAGGCTGTTATGCGTTCCCATGTCCGCTGGATAGCTTGCAGCCGGGGGGCTATACTGGCTGTATTTGAACGGAGCCTCTTTGATACCTGTTCGCCTCAGGGAGTAATGTCTTTCCAGAGTATAGGGATCTGCTTCGGACGACTTCCAAGTCCCTAATAAGCAATTAGACCGCGATGCCTGATACGTCGGGTAAGCGGTCGTATATGTAAAATGTATAAATACTTAAAAATTGCCTCGGACAATTCAGAAAAAAGGCCTCCCCTTGAAGTTCTTCTGGACTTGCGTCCAAACATCAACGCTCGCAACAAGAGCAGCTGTCCAAGCCAAAAAAGGCGAAAACTTTGGCTTCGGCCACTTATAACACTCAAGCGCGTTCCTTCAGTGACGTGGGAAAGGACCACACTATCCTTGCCGTCATTGATAGGAACCATGAATATGGAGCACTGCCATTTGGGCATTGGCGTCTAGTGGAGATGAGCCTCCTGAGAATATACAGGGATATCCTGGCGAGGAACCCTGGCACAGTCGTTTGTTGCAGAGATGTCGGATGGCATCAAGGACGCATCGAATTAATGTCCTGTGCGAACCAGCGATCGGTAGGCCATCACGAATGCTGGGGAGATCTGGCCTAACGCGCACGCCTTGAGGCCATTCCTAGGGACCAGGTCCCCAATAGACCCAGCTCACGCGACTGGCTTCCAGCAGAGCCGTTAGATCGTTAGATCGCAAATCCATCCGTTCCCACAGACGATTGGAGGATAGTGAAGGTGGGAGCGGCCAAGGAGCTCAGCACAGGTCGTTGTGATGTTGAATGAGCAATCTTTGGCACATATCGCAAAACAGAAAGGGGTGATAAGCTCTGGCTTCTCCCAAATCACCCTGGCAGTCTATGAAAAAGACGCAGTAAAAGAAGGTTCAAAACCTGGTGATACGAAGGAATGTTCGGCCCTGTCAACGTCTCAGATGGTTGGCGACGTCTTCCGAAATGTGGAAGTCAGCACAGTGGTTGAGGACGACCTACTATGCTGCGTCTGTATTAAATATTAAAAAAGAAGATTCTCAGGGAGGTCCAGATTAATCTGGACAACTCTAAAGCAGCTTCCGCTGCTCTTGTCCTTCGCCTAAGCGATAAATTACAGGACATTATTCTAATTCAGGAACCGTGGGTCCTGGATGACAAGGTAAGCCTCGATCACGTATTTTAGTGAAGAAATGCTACAAAGCATTCCCACTATCTGATTACAGCGACAAGGACTCTGTGACCATAGCGTTAGATCTTCAATCCCATATATATTGGCTAATTTCTGCCTACATAGCTCACGATCAAACTAAGCCTCCACCTCACCCTATAATAAGGAAGGCAGTTCGGGAGGCGGAGAAACGTGAGGCGAATCTGGTGATGGGAGCCGACGCCAACGCACACCATTATATCTGGGGCAGCTCAGACAACAACGATCGAGGTGAGTCACTTGTTGAATATATTATTACTTCTAACTTGACTCTCGCTAACATGGGCACAGAACTGACCTTCAGTGGCAATCCTATAAGGAGAGCCTACGAGTGTTTAAAAAGGCGATAAGGAAAGCAAAAAGATCATCATGGAATGACTTTTGCAGTAACATAGAGGAAATTTGAGAGGCAAGCCGCCTACGAAAGATTCTCGCAATGAATCCAGTTACACCCAGCTTCATTATGAAGGGGATGATGAATGGACGATTTCAAGTCTGGAAAATCTTCGGGTACTAATTGATACCCATTTTCCAGGCTGTTTGGAGGACAGCCTTGGCCGAACTCCCAATGTTAATCCAAGTAGAATTACCTACGACGTCTCGCACAAAATAATCAATAAAACAAAGATTAATTAAGCGATAAATAATTTTAAACCATTCAAGTCAACAGGACCTGATGGTATTATACCCGTGGACATGCAGAAATGTGCGTATTTTCTAACACCTTGGTTTGAGGTAATCTTCTCTGCATGCCTAAGGCTATGCTATGCGTAGTTTCCGTACTCACTGGCCACTGGCTTGTGCGTAGGCATGCTACCAGGCTTGGTTTACCGGACAACGATTTTTGTCGCAGCTGCCAGGACGAGGAAGAGGAGGAAATTGTTTACCACTTCCTCTGTAGCTACCCCGTCTTGGCACGCAGAAGGTACGCCCTATTGGGGAGTGCCTTTTTACAGATACCACTGAGCTAGCACCCATGGAAATCCCAATGGTTCTGATTAACAGAGGGAGCACGACAGAAAGCATCATAGATGCACAGTAATTTTCTCCATAATAAGGTTGTAAAAGTCGCACAGTAACGAATCACATTGTCTGAATTAAACGGAGGGGAGAGGTCCTTCCCAATATTCACTACACAATGAGATTTGAGCAGTGTCATTCTGAAAAGTCGAATAAGTTTTGCAGGTATACGAAATTCAGACATAGTTGTGCAGAGGTAATGTCCTATCGGACTGTCGAAAGCGGCTTTAAAATCGACGAATAGGTGATGTGTGTCGATCTGATTTTCTTGGGTTTTTCCCAAGATTTGGCGTAGTGTGAAAATTTGATCGATGGTGGATTTATTTGGTCTGAAGCTTGTATGCGATGCTCAAGAGACATATGCCACGGTAGTTGGCACAAATTGTGGGGCCTCCTTTCTTATGTATGGGACAGAGAACACTGAGATTCTGCTCATCGGGCATGCTTTCGTCCGACCATATTCTGATTATGAGCTGGAGCATGCAGGTGAGCAGCTCATCGCCTCCGGTCTTAAACAACTCGGCAGACAGGCCATCTGCACTTGCTGCTTTGTTGTTCTTCAGCCTCGTAATGGTTGTTTTAACCTTATCATGGTCGGGTGGTGAAATTTCAACACCATCATCCGTAATTGGGGTGTTCGGGCAATCTCCTCAACTGGCGGAATTGTTCGTAGCATCACCATTCAGTAACTTGGAGAAGTGTTTCCTCCATAGACTCAGTACGCTCTGGACATCCGGACTCCGGGATTTAAACCGCGAATCAGGCGCTTGATCTTCTCGAAGAATTATCGAGTTTCATTCCTGTCGCCGCACATCTCTATCTCCCCGCACTCGCGTCTAACTTGTTCTCTTTTCTTGTACCTGAAAAGACGTCTCTCTGCACTCCTTTTCTCTCTGTACCATTCCTGTAGGGAGTGCCGAGTGGCAAAAGCATCTGTTGTCCTTGGTGATCGCAGCTTACTGACATCAAGCTTTCACTGTGTGGGACTTCGTTTATTATTTGCGACACATAAGTGGCTGCAACAATAATGATCCGAGTCGATGTTGGCACCACGGATAGATTTCACGTCCATCACTCTGGAAGCATGCCTCCCGTCAATCACATGATCAATTTAGTTTCTTGTTCCTTGATCTGGAGACAGTTATGTCGCTTTGTGGATGTCGAGATGCTGGAATGTGGTACCACCAATTACCATGTTTCGTGCTGCGGCGAAGTCGATCAGCCTCATTCCGTTATCGTAGGTGTTCTGGTGGAAGCTGAATTTTCCGACAGTTGGACCAAAGGTACCTTCCTTGCCCACCCTGGTATTAAAGTCGTTAAGCACGATTTTGATATCGTGGCGGGGGCAGCGGTCATAAGCTTCTTCGAGGCGCTGAAAGAAGCTGTCCTTGGTCACATTGTCCTTCTAATCCATCGGAGCGTGAGCACGCATAAGGCTGATGTTAAAGAATTTTGCCTTGATGTGGATTGTGGACAGCCGTTCGTTCACAGACAAGAACTGTGAGACCAGGTGTCGGAGTCTCTTACTTACTTACTTATGTGGCCATAACAACCGAGTATCGATTTAGGCCGAAAATAACATGCTTCGCCAGCCACCTCTGTTCTTCGCTAGCTGGCGCCAGTTAGAAATTCCAAGCACCGTCAGGTTCTCCATTACTTGATCTTTCCACCGGAGGTTAGGTCTTCCTCTTTTGCGTCGTCCTCCAGCGGGTTCCGAATATAACACCTTCTTAGCTGGAGCGTTTTCTTCCATTCGCTGGATTTTACTATGTCAATATCAGCATACAGCTCATACAACTCATGGTTGTACCTTATTCGGTACTTGCCACCAACGCAAATAGGTTCAAAGATCTTGCGTAGGACTTTTCTCTCGAAAACTCCAAGCATTCGCTCATCTGAGATAGAAATTGCCCAGGCTTCAGCGCCATATGTTCGGACAGGCATGATGAGAGACTTGTAGAATGTAGTTTTCGTTCTCGAGAGAGGGCCCGACTACTCAATTGCTTACTTAGCCCAAAGTAGCACCTGTTTGCAAGAGTGATCCTTCGCAGTATCTCCAGGCTGACGTCATTACTGCTGTTAATGGTGGTTCCAGGACAGACAAAGTCCTTGACCACTTCAAAAGCGTAGTTGTCAACAATGACGTGGTGTCCAAGACGCCGGGACTATTTGTTTGTTGACACTAGATACTTCGTCTTGTCCTCGTTCACCGTAAGACCCATTCGACGTGACTCTCTTTCTAACTTTGAGAATGCTGCACTGACTGCTCACGTGTTCATGCCGATTATGTCAATATCGTCGGCATACGCTAACAGCATGACACTTTTGTTGAAGATAGTGCCATTATGTCGTAGATCAGCAGCTCGTATTATTTTCTCCATAATAAGATTGAAGAAGTCGCATGATAACGAATCACCTTGTCTGAAACCCCGTTCGGTATTAAACGGTGCGGATAGGTCCTTCCCAATTTTCACTGCACAACGAGAGTTATTCAGTGTCATTCTACAAAGTCGAATGAGCTTTGCAGGAATACCGAACTCAGACATTGTTGCGTAGAGGTAATCCCTTACCGGACTGTCGAAACCGGCTTTATAATCAACAAATAGGTGGGATGTGTCGATCTGTTTTTCCTGGGTCTTCTCCAGGATTTGGCGCAGTGTGAAAATTTGGTCGATGGTAGATTTACCAGGCCTGAAGCCACACTGATAAGGTCCAATCAGGTTGTTGAGCATGGGCTTCAATCTTTCACACAATACGCTTGATAGGACCTTGTATGCAATACTCTGGAGACATGTTCCATGGTAGTTGGCGCAAATTGTGGGATTTGCTTTTTTCATGCTTTCATCCGACCATATTCTGCTGATAAGCTGGTGCATGCAGGCGAGCAACTCATTGCCTCCGGTTTTAAACAACGCGGCTGGCAGGCCATCAGCACCTGCCGCTTTGTTGTTCTTCAGCCTTAAAATGGCTGTTTCAACCTCGCCATAGTCGGGTGGTGGAACATCAACACCATCATCTGTAATTGGGGTTATCGGGCAATCTCCTCCACTGACGGAATAGTTCGTAGCATGGCCATTCAGTAACGTGGAGAAGTGTTCCCTCCATAGGCTCAGTACACTCTGGACATCTGTAACCAGATTCCCATATCCATCACGACAAGAAGAGGCTCCGGGATTTAAACCGCCACTTAGGCGCTTGATATTTTCGAAGAATTTTCGAGTCTCATTCTTGTCGGTTCACATCTCTATCTCCTCACACTCGCGTCTTTCCAACTCCCTCTTTTTGCGCCTGAAAACACGTCTCTTGCTGACCAAAAATCCACATCCTAATTCAGCATGGCAACTGTAGTATATATCACAGTACGCTCTATTGGCAGCCCTGTATTTCTCGAGGACATCAACCAACTGGATTCCAGGGTGCTGGAACGATGTTGCTTGGTGGTCGCCGCATGGAGGCTCCCCATTAAATAAAGGTCGTCACAAGAAGGACACCTATTTATAATGAAGACCTCATCACATAGTAAGCAGGACAAACTACATAATGACGAGTGAGTTGACTTGCGATGAGTTCAACAAGAATTGCGCCAGCTTCGCCTGATTGAAGGAGTTAACCACGTGGCCTTGCGAAAACATAACCAGTCCATTGGGAATATTGTTACGTTTTTGTTTAGTGAGCATTTAATTCTATTCTAATCATCCCTGTTCGTCCACTGGATTCTGTCAATAATAATTGTATAGTTTATTTAATCAACTCTATTTACAATAACAACTTTGGTTCTGATACTGTATCAATGTTTGCGCGATTTCTTTCGGAATTCAATTGATTTCATTTGTCAACAACTGGCCCTATTTATACTCTGTGGCAACATTTCAGAATCTTTCTTTATCGTATTCGAGTTTCTCCTCTTTATTTCTCGTTGGCTCGTTCTGGTTATCGCCTATTTCTTTTTGTTGGTATTCGTTTCGATACTACCATTATTAGTGAAACTTACAATTAGTGATAAATAGCCAACCATCGATACTCGTTACACCGCCCTCCTCTTAACCTTGTTCATCCCAAGTTCAACAAGTTTTTATACTTCCCCCCGATATTGCGTAAGTCGCTCCAAGTGCAGTACTTTCAACTTTGCTCTTTTATTCCAGGCACGTTCAATACGATGCACTACTTCATTTATTTTTGCTATAATCTCATATGGTCCTTCCCAATGAATCTGTAGCTTAGGGGACAGGCCTTTCTTTCGTTGTGGATTATGAAACATTACAAGCTCTTCTTCATGGAACCCTTTGAAATTTGCTCTTAAATCATACCGGGCCTCTGATGAACTAGTTTACTTCATGCAGCTGTTCTCTCTTTTCGCTAGTGTTGTTACCTTTGTGGGTGCCGCAGCTCAGTGGTTAGTGTGTTCGCCTTCTGATCTGTAGGTCGTGGTTCAATCCCCGGCTGATGCATAACAAATTTAATATCGATAAGATTTTTCTTTCAAACGGTACCCACCTGTCGGCAAGCAATTGGCAATTCTTCCGACAGTAACAACTTGCCATGAAAAAGCTTCTTAAAGAACTCTGTGACAAAGCTCAGAAAAAGTGATGTCACAAGTGTTCTGCAGTTCGGAACCGGCTAAAATAAGTAGGTCCCTTCTAATATTGTCCAAAATTTAAGACGCACAACAGTAATGGAAGAGAAGCTCGGCCAATGAGCCCTTTGGGGCTTTAAGTGCCACATATTTATTTATTTATTTTTTAGTTACCTTTGGATGTTTCTGTTGGTGTTGTGACTCCAAATTTTAAATTTTAAGCTGGCAGTCTTAACTCGTTTCTAAAAATTGCCATTGCTGGTTTAATGGCTGTCGTATCATGTTGGTCACGTCGATATGCCATGAGGAACATTGGTATACGCACATCCCAGTCTTTTCTATTTGTCTACGATTTTTCTCAGATATTTCTCCAAGGTGCGGTTGAATCGTTCTACAATGCCGTCAGATTGTGACTGCAAAGGTGTTGTACGAGTGTAATTTCATTGTACTGATAAATTCGCAACTGTACTATCTTCTTGTTTTGGAATGCGTTATTCAGCTTCAGACTATTTACTGAAGTAATCTATAACTACCAAAACATACTTGTTCCCTGCGTTGCTTGTTGGAAATGGTCCAGGTATGTCCATAGCAATTCACTCAAATGGAGCACCCAAGTTGTATTGATGCATTTTACTACGACTTTTCTTAGTGGGACCTTTGGCCATTGCACATTGCTTACACTTCCGAATCCAATCAGCGACATGGTCCAACCCAATAAAATCGTATCTTATTATCTCGACGGTTTTTATGATGCCCAAATGCCCTCCAGTGGAAGCATTGTGATACTCAGCTATCAATTTGTTTATTATTGCCTTGGGTACCACAAGAATATCATTAGTGATTTTTCCATCTTCACTTTCAATGCTCGAAATAGATATCCATCTCTTAAATTCAGGCTTTGCCACTGCATACGTTCCACTGATCTTGTACTCGTTCGGTGGTCCATGACTCCTAAGTCCTAGATTGGCTTTTTACCCAAAAACAATGTTTACTATCTACGGTGCAAGTACGACGAGATGAAGTACGAGCTTTACTACGATGATTAACATCACGATCTTCCTTTCTTTGTCCTGGAAAATTCGATCTTTGTGGCTTGCGTCGAAGACGGCAATTATGCGCCATGTGCCCTCTTTTGTCGCATATTAATCACTTACCAGCAAATTTATTTTTGCATTGATTCCTTTAGGCTTCGCAATCGATTGCTGAAGCATTTACCAGTAAATTTGTTTTCACGTCTACCCCGTATTGGTCCTTCAGGCTGATCTACTGATTTTACTGCCTGACACACTGCTTCAACCAGATCTGTTGGTTCTGTTTCTGGTTGACATACTTTTGGCATTGGTCGACACATCATACGTGGCGGGTTCATACGTCAAGGCACTACTGACTGCTTCAGCATATGTATTCCATGGTGACATTACTAGGGCGCGCTTAGTCTCTCCATCACGTATTCCGTCGATGAATGCCTCTATTTTTATTTTTTTGATGAATTCTTCTAAATTACCGGAGAACGCAAGATAAAATAAGTGTTCAATATCGGAAGCGATTTCTTAAAGGCTCTCATTATCCTTTGCACTCATGATCTTAATTCCATCCTATGCAATTGCCTCTTATATTAATTTCCATATTTGCGCTGGAGTGTGTCCATCAGTGATTAGTAGCTGTCACGATCTTTTTCGGGAACCATCTGCAATACTTTTAAGGCATTACCTTTTAATGCGACTATTAAAGCAGCAGTCTTGTCGCTATGGTCCCATTGATTCATCGAAGCTGTTGTCTCGAACTGAAGTTAGAAAATGTTGAATGTCGTGGCTCCATCAAATGTCGGCGGCTTTAGCTTGATTGTACTCTTATCATTAATCACTGATGTAGATGGTCCGTTTATTTTAGTTAATTGAGTTCGTGATCTAATTTCATAAACTTAACTTCCCAGTTGTCGACATGTTTCTTCAGCTTATCATCCAACTCATCCACGAGTTATTTTAGCTTCGTGACTTTGTTATTAATGGATCCAGAAATTTCTTGAAACCTGAGTTCAATTTATTTTTGTAGATTTTCGATTACGTGTTCTTGGCGAGACAAATCTTCTTGAATTTCCATACGCAAATCAGCGTATGGAATTCAATTCTTGAAGCTGGAGTCAATTGTTTTCTGGAATTCTCCCATAATGTTTTCTTGGCGAGCCGAATATTCTTGAAGCTTGGAGTAAATTCTTTTCTGGAGTTCCCCAATAACGAGACACGTTTTCTTGTAGCTGTTGTTGCTGTGTTGCATCATGGTTTTCATAAATTTAATGAGTTCACTACTCGAATCTATCTTGCTCTCTTCCTCATCGTGCACAACTGCATGTATATCGTCTTTCTCAAAGAACTCATGTTCTTCTACATTAATAACCTTAGCCTCCATGGCTTGCCTTAGCCACACTAGCAGTTCCGCTTTTGCACTTGATGACGATAAATACATCTCTAACAGCAGCTTTTTAAGTTGGCCCACTTTTAGTTGGTCAATTTTCACCAATTTGACAGAATCCCACTTTGTGATTTAGTTTTTATATAAAATGAGTGATCTTTGTATTTTAAATGCTGCTATAAATTTATATTTTAAGTTAACTATGTAAATACATAAATATGTTCCCAAGAGATTATCATTTAATGTAAGTACATTATTATTATTATCGTTGTGGGAATGTTGCACCGCGACCTATAAGATCTATTGTGCCCCCTTCGCAGAGCTAGAGTGTGTCTCTCAGCCCAGTTCCCTCAATGAATTTTAGTATTGGTCCCAATTCACAGAGTCTAATTTCATCCTCGGGTATGATGAAATCTCCCAGGTATTTCCTTCTCTTGTGCATCAGTGCAGGACAAGTTCCTATCACGTGTTGTGTGGTCTCGTCCTTTTCCCTGCAGAACCTACAGAGAGCATCAGAGAAAATTCCCGGTTTTGTTAGGTGATAATTCAGCCTACAGTGCCCTGTTAATAATCCCTATGTAAGTACATACAAGGTTCTACAAATATGTATTAAGACTCAGCATATCTCAGCAACCAATCTCAGCGCCATCTATGTGTGAGCACATTCGTTTTGAAGCTTCAACCTTCCTCTACTAACTGTCAAAATTTCATGGCATTTGGTTGACATTTAATGTTTATTGACATTCATTTTACAAAACACGTGTTCGTATGATGTTGAAATTTTAACATGGATCAAAACAATGCTCATCACATTCTTCGATAGCAAAGGAATTATCAACAAAGAATTTGCTCTAACTGGTCAAACATATACTTCCGCATGTACCTCGAAGTTTTGAAGCTTTTGATGTCCAGAATCCGTCGTGTTTGACCAGAATACCAGAATAAAACTTTGTCTCTATTTGCATTAATCCCTGCGTCTAAGCACATCAATTAAATCTTGCAGTTTGGATGCAATATTTTCTTTGGCCTGTGTATCTGCTTTCGTAGCTAACGTTTGCTCTTTGAGAAGAGCGATTTGTTGCCTTTTTAAATTATTGGATATTTCCATTTCTTTTAATTTTTTTTCTTCTAACAAAAAAATTAATCCATTTCTGCTGGTTTCTCTGGCTGCGCCCTTCTCTTTCGTGCCCTGCATTACAATTTTGTTCGCTGTCAGACAAAATAGTTTGTGGATCTCCGATAGCCTCAATGTTTAATGCCAAAAGACTTTCACTAGTTCAAATATGATATTGGGTTCAAACCCCACTTCTGGCGTTTCGTCGCCATCTACTGCTTCAACTGTCGTTATCTTTATAATCCGCTCTTCCAGTGGCGACAGTGCTTTGGCTCGGCTCAAACCATTTATGCCACTTCTCTGTTCGGCTTGCCTTATAGCACTGTATTTGGTGCGCGTATGGAGTCTTATTTTGGATATAGAAACGAAATATTTCATTAAAAATCTTAACCGGCAAAAAATTAATATGTAGTACCTTATGTCACTCCAATACTTCCTCCATCTCGCACCATCTTTTTGGGTCCCCTCAAGAGCATTTAGGTTAGCCGCTATCACTTTCCATTTTTCTTCACGAAATTTGGCACCGTCTGCAGTCACAAATCTGTAAATGTGTAATTAATATAAGTTTCTTTAAGTTAATAAAACTTCTTACTTATCATGCGCAATGTCAAGATTCTTTTCCAAATAATTTATTAGATACTCCTTTTCATTCTCGCTAGCGCGCTTTCCTCTAACGACCTTCTCCATGTTTCTTTCACGTATAAATTGCCTGTGAAAAATTAGTTTTCATATGAACATTTTTGACAGTTGGTTGCACTGTTTCACAGAACGAGAATCGCCAGGGTTGTGAAAAAGTGAAAAGTTTCGTTTCGTTCCACTTTTTTTCATATGAAAACATTTTGACGTTTCTTTTCATTTTTTCGCTGAACGAGAATCGAAAGTGCCATGAAAACGTGAAAAAAAATTACATTTCACCTTTTCACAGAACGAGAATTGACCCCCTGAAGTTGCATTTGTGCTTTTAACAACGATAATAGAAAAGAAGTTTGCTACCATCAGAGAAGATTTTTCTAGATGTGACGTCGCAATACTTCAGCTGCGAGAGATTATAAAATGGCAAACAAATTGAAAAGAAAAATATATAGTATATAATTAACCAAGTAAGGCAATTATAAAATTTGTTCTCATGTCATTTACAGTATATACCAAAGCATGTTTAGTGCCTGTTCACATTGGCCCGCCCAGACGCGACTGTGCGAGCGAGATAGGTAGAAAAATAGGTAGTAAGAAAGTGATGGAAGTTTTGCGCCGAAAATCCAATCCAAAATTAAAAATCGGCGTAACGACCAAAGTTCTATGTCCAATGTGTTCCGATTATGACAACTATTCTCACAAATTTTTAGACGTTGAAGCGATAACATCAATAAGAAGCGTTCTATATTAGGCTTGTTCAAAAAGTCTGATTAATCAAATTATTCGACAAATCAATTCGCTTGATCAAAATTATGATTTATCAAAATTGAAATTATTTGATTAATCAGAATTTTGATTAATCGCAATCATTTTCATTTTTTCTTTATATATGAAATATTTGAAATATCAATATTTTGAAAATTTTTTTAGAATAATTTCTATTTTGAATAATCAAAATCATGATAATTCGATTAATTTCATATTTGATTAATCGAATACTTTGATAAATTAATTTTTCTGAACAAACGATTAATTGCACAGCCCTACTTTATTCCAATTCCACTGTAGCATTTTAGTTGAAATAAAACCGGCGTAATTGCACTAATGTGATCACAGCGTTCATGGATATACCGTTGATGGGAAATCTAATGTAAACAGGCACTTAGGTAGTGTCAAAATTACTATGTGTCAAAGTATGTCAAAATTATTAACCCTCTGGTTGAGTACAAAATGATGAGATTTTTTTTTTTAATTTTTTAAAGAACAACAATGGGCTTTACCCAGATTTTTGATTATTTTAATGATTGTAACATTTAAAAAAATATTTACAAGTTGATGTAATTACAATAAAATTAGTAATAATAGTAATGAACGAATAAACAAATGCATGTGAGATGTTTGACCTTTATATAAATTAATAAAAAATGTAATTATTAAATTTATGTTTGCTTTACTGCGATGTGACACTGATTTCTTAATGATGCACGCACTAACACTCGATTTCATTTCAAGAGACCGCTGTACTCACGCGTGAGTAGGTATGTGAGGATAAGAGATGGCTTTTGGCATTCGTCATTGTTTCAAAGGTGTGAATGTTGTTGGTTTTACAAGCTATAGATTTTGAATGTTGTTGGTTTTACAAGCTATAGATTTTGGCGAAAATATAGAGCGTTGCTTAGCGGGTCTAAGGTGTCGTTGCCTTTTCTTCGACAACGGTGGTTCTCAGCGTCAAAGGTCAACAGCTATACGGGTGTAGTAAAGCTGTAGAGCTGAGTACGTTACACACATACAAATGTATGATGATAATAAGTGCAGTGAGTATCGAGTGCAATGATAACTCATAACTCGTCGATGTGTAAGTATTCAGTGCAATTATATGCTCATAATAGCCTAGACAGACGGCAGCCTAATTCCGGATTACCGAGTTAATTCGAATTAACTCGGGCATTAACTGCAGCTAATCCGCATAAACTCTATGAGTTAATTCTCAAAATAAAAGAGGATTAGGGCAATTTGCGATGGCAACACTGCTGAAAGTTGTCTATTGTGAATGTAAATTTACAAGTTTCTTATAGTTTTCAGTTCACGTACTTCTTGTAGATTTTCTCATATCGAGAGTGACAGATGACAAAAATTGATAAAATTGATCAGCCGTTTAGTTAATCCGCAATACTGCCGTCTGTCAGGTTATTATTTTATTCGGATTAAGTGAGCCGGTAATCCGGAATTAGGCTACCGTCTGTCTAGGCCATAACTCGTTGATGTTGGCTTCCACACATAAGCTCGGCTTTAGGTTCCACATTAGTTGTAGTGTTAGAAAGCGGTTTTAATATTACGTCTTAACTTATACAACCAAGGGTTATTATAACAAAATATTTTCGAATTTTTCACTTTGAACCGATTAGAGGTAAAATATGATCTCTACCTTAATATTCTGTCGTACGTGTGCTTTCGTATAATATGCTATCTTCAGTACTGCCAGTTTAGCATTTTTGTTTAGTTTCGTGTTTTTTTTTTCTAGCCCTTTCTTATTTTCAATCTAGCTTTTTTAAGGATAATACTCCACACAAACAATACAAGATATTGTATGAATTCAGTGCAAAGCTGTGTTACAAAGCGAAGAAATTTTTTTTATGGGAATTATCATCTAGCAGCATATGATAGTTGGTCCAACATATTTGCCGCCATTATGTTTCTCTTATGTTAAATATGTTATGTTATGTTATGTTTTTTTTCTATTACAGGATATACAAGTAAAAAGTTCGAGTATATTGGCTTACTGACAAAAGGTTCGATACTGCTAATCGCAACCAAAACTTTGACCTTATAGCCTACACAGACAGCAGCGTTAATCCGGATTACCGGCACACTTAATCCGAATAAAATATTAACCCGGCAGTCGGTAGTATTGCGGATTAACTAAACGGCTGATTGCTGTTTTATTAGGTCTGCTCACTTACATTACTATCACTATTAATTTCTGTCATCTGTCACTCCCGATATGAGAAAATCTACAAGAAGTACGTGACCTGAAAACTTTCAGAAACTTGTAAGTTGACATTCACCGTTCGTAATTGACAGCTGGATTTATTTGTTCGCCAACGCTTTTCATGTTGGAAACTGTTAACAATTGTTGAAAGGTTTTTGTTAGCGAACATACCTATTATTTTGTAAAATGGATGGAGAAAAATTCACAATAGACAATTTTCAGCAGTGTTGCCAGCGCAAATTGCCCTAATCCTCTTTTATTTTGAGAATTAACTCATAGAGATTATGCGGATTAGCTGCAGTTAATGCCCGAGTTAATTCGAATTAACTCGGTAATCCGGAATTAGGCTGCCGTCTATCTAAGCTATTACGGATTAACTAAACAGCTGATTGTTGTTTTATTTGGTCTGCTCACTTATATTACTATGACTATCAATTTCTGTAATCTATCACTCTCGATATGAGAAAATCTACAAGCACTACGTGAACTGAAAACTATCAGAAACTTGTAAATTGACATTAACTGTTCGTAATTAATAGCTGGATTTATTTGTTCTCCAACGCTTTTCATGTTGAAAACTGTTAACAATTGTTGAAAGTTTTTTATAAGCAAACACACCTATTGTTTTTTAAGTTGGATCGAGAAATATTCACAATAGAAATTTTTCAGTTGTGTTGCCATCCTAAATTGCGCAAATCCTCTTTAATATTGAGAATTAACTCATAAATTATCGGATGACCGGCGCACTTAATCCGAATAAAACATTAACCTGACAGACGGCAGTATTGCGGATTAACTAAACGGCTGATTGCTGTTTTATTAGGTCTGCTCACTTACATTACTATCACTATTAATTTCTGTCATCTGTCACTCCCGATATGAGAAAATCTACAAGAAGTACGTGACCTGAAAACTTTCAGAAACTTGTAAGTTGACATTCACCGTTCGTAATTCACAGCTGGATTTATTTGTTCGCCAACGCTTTTCATGTTGGAAACTGTTAACAATTGTTGAAAGTTTTTTGTTAGCGAACATACCTATTATTTTGTAAAATGGATGGAGAAAAATTCACAATAGACAATTTTCAGCAGTGTTGCCAGCGCAAATTGCCCTAATCCTCTTTTATTTTGAGAATTAACTCATAGAGTTTATGCGGATTAGCTGCAGTTAATGCCCGAGTTAATTCGAATTAACTCGGTAATCCGGAATTAGGCTGCCGTCTATCTAAGCTATTACGGATTAACTAAACAGCTGATTGTTGTTTTATTTGGTCTGCTCACTTATATTACTATGACTATCAATTTCTGTAATCTGTCACTCTCGATATGAGAAAATCTACAAGCAGTACGTGAACTGAAAACTATCAGAAACTTGTAAATTGACATTAACTGTTCGTAATTAATAGCTGGATTTATTTGTTCGCCAACGCTTTTCATGTTGAAAACTGTTAACAATTGTTGAAAGTTTTTTATAAGCAAACACACCTATTGTTTTTTAAGTTGGATCGAGAAATATTCACAATAGAAATTTTTCAGTTGTGTTGCCATCCTAAATTGCGCAAATCCTCTTTAATATTGAGAATTAACTCATAAATTATCGGATGACCGGCGCACTTAATCCGAATAAAACATTAACCTGACAGACGGCAGTATTGCGGATTAACTAAACGGCTGATTGCTGTTTTATTAGGTCTGCTCACTTACATTACTACCACTATCAATTTCTGTCATCTGTCACTCTCGATATGAGAAAATCTACAAGAAGTACGTGAACTGAAAACTATCAGAAACTTGTAAATTGACATTCACAGTTGGTAATTGACAGCTGGATTTATTTGTTCACCAACACTTTTCATGCTGAAAACAGTTAACAATTATTGAAAGTTTTTTATAAGCGAACACACTTAATATTTTGTAAAATGGATGGAGAAAAATTCTCAATAGAATATTTTCAACACTGTTGCCATCGCAAATTGCCCTAATTCTTTTTTAATTTGAGAATTGAAATGAAGTGATAGCTGAGTATCACAATGCTGAGAAAATAAAGAAACGATTTTATTGGGTTGGATGTCATGACCATGTCGCTGATTGGATTCAGAAGTGTAAGCAATGTGCAATGGCCAAAGGTCCCAACAAGAAAAGTCGAGGTAAAATGCACCAATACACCGTGGGTGCTCCATTTGATCGAATTGCTATGGACATAGCTGGACCATTTCCAATAAGCAACGCAGTAAACAAGTATGTTCTGGTGGTTATAGATTACTTCAGTAAATGGCCTGAAGTATACCCCATTCCAAATCAAGAAGCTAGTACAGTTGCGGATGTATTCGTCAACCAATGGATTACTCGTTTTGGTGTACCGATGGAATTACACTCAGACCAAGGTCGAAATTTCGAATCAGTTGTATTCCAAGAGATATGCTGTATGCTGGGTATATACAAAACTCGTACAACACCTTTGCATCCACAATCTGATGGCATGGTAGAGCAATTTAACCGTACCTTGGAGGAATATTTGAGAAAAGTCGTAGATAAATACCAAAAAAACTGGGATGTACATATACCAATGTTTCTCATGGCGTATCGATGCGCACAACATGACACGACGGCTACTACACCGGAAATGCAATTTTTGGAAACGAGTTAAGACTGCCAGCTGATTTAAAATTTGGAGTCGTAACATCAACGAGATCAACTGAAGGTAACTATACTAGCGAAAAGCGAGAACAGTTGGTGAACAGAGAGCGGTCGCAGATGATAAGCGATTTAATGAAGGCCAGGTATGACTTGAAAGCAAATTCAAAAGGGTTCTATGAAGGAGAGCTTGTAATGCTTTATAATCCACAACGAAAGAAAGGCCTGTTTCCTAAACTAACGACTCATTGGGAAGGACCATATGAGATTATAGCAAAGATAAATGACGTAGTGTAAAAGTTTAAAGTAGTGCACTTGGAGCGCCATATCGGGGGGAAATATAAAAACTTGTTCGGGACGAACAAGGTTAAGAGGAGGGCAGTGTAACGAGTATCGATAGTTTGTTACTCATCACTATTGTGACTGACACTATTGGCAGCATCGAAATGAATGGCAACAAAAATAAATAAGCAATAACCAGAACAAGCCAACGAGAAAGAAAGAGAAGAATCTCGATAAAGAAAGATTCTGGGGTGTTGCCAACAGAGTATAAATAGAGCTAGTGTTGAGAAGTGTCAATCAATCGAATTCAGAACGTGACTGCGCAAACATCACTACAGAGGCAAAAGTTGCTGGTACATAAAAGTGTAATTGTAAACAGAGTTGATTGTAAATAGAGTTAATTTAATAAATTGTTACTGTATATAGTTGTATAAAACAAGTGTTGCAGTTATTATTAATAGAATCCAGTGATCGAACAAGGTAATTCAAATAGAATTAAACGCTCACAATATAAAAACGTAACAATATTTTGAATATTTCAAAATTTATTATCAAAGTAAAAAATTTGAAAATTTGTTTTTTTTTTCAAAAACCCATTTTTTTCAAATGTAATCACTATAAAAAATTTATAACCATATTCAAGGCCATACAATTTCATTTTTAATGGTGTATTAAGCATATGGAAGGTGCCATAAAGTAGCATGAAGTGCGCCGTATGGCAGATCTACAATTAGATTAGAAATGAGGCCTCACACCTCTCATCCTGAATATCCCTCTCACCTACACGTGGTGGCACTGTTGACCCTGATTGGAGATTGGAAATCCTACCCCAATGGAAAAGAAGGGAACAGACGAAAAGGGTGATCCCCTAAGTCGGGATAGCACGTGTCCATCGGCTTGATGTTTGCTGTTAGGGGTTACTATACTATATTCTAGCGTTGCACCTCACTGATACCTGCCCGCCTTTGTGAGTAACCGTGGGCTTATCGTGTTACCGGGGGCTATGACACGACGGATCTTCCTTTCCCCCACACTCGTGGGATTAAATATGGAAACATCAAATTTAAATAAAATAAATAAATCAGCAGATTCGCAGACTGCTTCTTAACTGGCGGATCAGGTGAAACGTAATGTTCTTAATACTGAACGACAGACTCTAAATTCTAAACGGAAAGGACAGAAGGAGAGCAAAGGTAACAGAGACAAAAACTCTGCACCACGGATTGTAATTGGACCCGAGAAACGGAAGGAAAGTAGGGCTGCTGAGAGTGCTTCGACATCCAAGGTCGCAACTACACAGCTCTCTACAAGTACCAAATGGTCTCTGCGCTATGGGCTTAACGCCCGAGGAAGCCAAGCAGAAATGCTCAAACGCGCTAAGAGCACGTCTGGCCCAAGGAAGAAGGGCGCTACAGAAATCATTTCAACTGATGGCAATGCTGCCAAAAAAACAGAACTTTTGACACTGCACCGGGGGTTGCAACAAGAAATTTGCCAAAACCTACTCCGAGACCAGAGGCGACCACGAGGAAAGTGGGTGTCAGCTACGCCAATGTCACCAAAAGCGTCAGACTGGCTATAATCCCGAAAACTTATCCAGAGGTCATCCTTTCGCTCGAGGAGCAGGGGCAACTGAAAAATCTTTTGATAGATGAGATGTTCAAGCGAAACCGAACTTGAATTTGATGGCATCCACTTACGACAAGGCCTCATCCTGTTTGACTGTTCCACCGTAGCGGTTGCTGAATGGGTGAAAGCGACGATACCAAGGATATCTGGGAGGAAGGGGACTGAGCTGACGACGTGCACTTGAGATGCTATCCCTGATGAACATCTGATGACGGTATACCTTCCTCGAACAGCGGGTACCGACGGCAAGAAACTCCTCGATCTGGTGTTAACTCAGAACAAAGCGCTGAGCACCAATCTCCGAAAAATCTTTCGCAGGACGAGAAGAACGGGAAGCTGTTAACGATCGGCATCGATGACCGATCACTTGAAGCGATCAAAGCCAAAGACTGCAGAGTGGCCTACAGATTTGGCAAGATCCCACTACAAGTGCATAAGGGACGTGCATTAGCAAATCCCCCAGACGCAGGGGCCACAACTGAGGAAAACTCAGCCGAAGCCAAGGAGATCCTAAAATAGGTGGCAAATGAAGCGGTTAGGGGCGAGATGCTTGCAGCGTTTTGCTGTCGAAAGCGAAGACATGAACGCAATAAACCTAACAGCGCTAAAACGACCGCCGAAGTGGATTCCGACAGAGTACTTCTGGCAGACATCGATGATGCACTGGCGGATAGCGATGCGAAGAAGAGAGTAGTACGCCAGTAACGAGGAGATGGCCAGCATTAGAGTTGCTCAAATCAATCTCTACCATGCGAGGGCCGCCTCGGCAGTCATCGCTAGAGCAACACTCAGGTCCAACCTGAGCATTGTGGTGGCCCAGGAACCTTGGGTATTTAGGGGTCAAATCAGAGGTTTGGCTGCATCCAATACGCAGGTAATATGGGACATCAGGTGTGTAAACCCAAGAACTTGCATAGTACCAACGAAAAATATGAAATACTTGTGTCTTCCAGAGTTCCTCTCTAGATATCTTGTAGCGGAGCAGATTCCGGTCAACATCAACGGGTGTACACGTTATCTACCAGGTTACCTACAGGATACCTACCAGGGGATGATGCTTGAGCCCCACCTGGAGCTTTAGCCTTGCTAGGAATTGGGAAGTATCCATCGAACCATCAATGTCCGACCACAAAATATTGCAAGAACGTAGGTTCGAAGGTTATCAAATAGATCAAAAATTACCGGGGACTGGACCGAATACAGAAGAACCCTAACACTCTACAATAAAGAGATTAGGGAAATTACTTCTTGACACACACTTCCCAGGATCTTCCACATTCGTGGCAGCAGGAACAGAATATGCTGAAAACCTGGGAAGAGTAAGCAGGAATAAATGGATCTTGGTAAGTGAAATTTGCACAGAACCTCAGATCAGATGGGCAATTAACACCTTTAACCCATTGAAATCACCTGGAGTAGACCGAATTTTTTCTGCCTTACTTCAGAAGGGTATAGAGCAGCTATTTAGTCCATTGACGAGAATAGCTAGAAGTATAGCGCTAGGTTACATACCTAGGATATGGAGAAGGACAAAGATGGTCTTTTTGCCGAAGGTAGGTAAGAAGGACCCGCTTCATCCTAAATCCTTCAGGCTAATCTGCAATTGTAGATAACTACATCCGGACCACAGTTTTAGTGAGAAATCAGCTGCACTCTTGTCAGCATGCCTAAGGAGCAGGTCATTCTACTGAAACTGCTCTGTATCAACTGACGAACTCACTGCAGGACAGTTTGGAAAAAAATGAAACGGCGCTATGCGCCTTTCTAGACATAGAAGGTGCCTTCGACAATATTTCACATGACGCTATCAGAAGAGCTCTTACAAGATGAGGGGTCGACAATACCCTAGCTTCTTGAGTAATATGCTTCATACTAGGAAGGTTGAAATACCAACTGGTACAGGAAGTATAATTGCAAACACCACAAGGAGTTGCCCACAAAGAGGTGTGTTATCACCACTTATGTGGAGTATAGTAGTAGAAGAGCTACTGGAAAAATTGGAAAACAATGGTTGTCATTTCAGGACTATGCGGACGACATAGTCATCATCTGTAGAGGTAAATTTGAGGACACTCTATGTAACAGAATACAGCTAGGACTCAAACTAACGAAGAGTTGGTGTGCCACGGCGGGGCTGAACATCAATCCAGCAAAAACAACGATACCTTTCACACGGAAGTATAAACTTATGCATCTTAAACCTATCCCTTTAGAGGGTGTAGAGATACAACTTCAGAAAGTAGTAAAATTCTTGGGTACCCACTTAGACCAGAAATTATTGTGGAAAACCCACATTGAGGAGATAAAACAGAAAGCTATCAAAACTTTCATGACATGTAGAACTATTGCGGGTAAAAGTTGGGGATGTACACTAAAAATTCTACGATGGATATATACAGCAATTGTCAGGCCAATGATAACCTACGGGTCATTGGTCTGGGAAAAGTGCACGAAGCAGCAGAGAGTAATTAACACTCTTAGCAAGACACAAAGACCTATATGTATCCCGGGAGCTATGCGAACATGTCAAACGGCATCAATGAAGATACTCTTGGATCTTATTCCTCTTCATATCTACATCCAGTCCCGAGCGAGGAGGGCGATTTTGAGGGTAGCTGGGAACAACATGAGCACAGGTAGTTATCTCAACCGAAGGAAGATAGAACTTCTCGCTGAGCAACTTCCTGAAATTTCGATGCCAAGGGACTCGATTTGTAGGGCCCGAACCATTTTGTGGATTAGGATCGGGTAACATCTCCCGTATCATCTGGGAAGAAGAGGATAGACAAAGAGGCTTATACTTACCGGGGCTAACACACTCCAAACTAGCGCTAGAGACATACAACATAAAACGCTACGAGGACTGTATGAATCTAACGAAGAACAACTTGCGAATCATTACGGGATTATTAACAGGGCACTGTAGGCTGAATTATCACCTAACAAAACTATGAATTTTCTCTGATGCTCTCTGTAGGTTCTGCGGACGAGACCGCACAACATGTGATAGGAACTTATTCCGCACTGACGCACAAGAGAAGGAAATACCTGGGAGATTTCATCATACCCGAGGATGAACTTAGACTCTGTGAAGTAGGGCCATCACTGAAATCCATCGAGGGAACTGGGCTAAGAGACACGCTCTAGCTTCGCGAAGGGGGCACAATAGATCTTATAGGTCGCAGTGCAACATCCCCCTTTCAAAAAAAATTTTATTTGAATAATTGATGGTGGCGAGGCCGGCGTCGTGCCTAAAAAGGTTTTTTTTTGCGCTTGGCCGAAAGTCGGCTATTAAGCAAAACTTTTATTCGAAAATACTGATGGTAGCTAAGCCGATGTCGGGCATATAAGTGTTAATTTATTTTCGCCCGACCGAAGGCCGCCCATCTAATAAAACTTTTATCCGAAAATACTGATAGTCGCGAAACTAAGTTTGAAGACATAGAGGTATTTCGATCGAAAGCTATCCATATTAAAAAAATTTCATGAATAATATTAAAAATGTATAAGTTTTTTACATTCACAAAAATAGCGTCCATACAAAGAAAATTTGCTCTTTTTTTTCATTTAAGTGGGCTATTCCGCGCTTGTTTCAAATTTTGTACTTAACCAGATGGTTAATAATTTTGACACTGCCTGAACAGATTTTAGCATTCCATTTACATTGATATTTTGACACATAGTAATTTTGGCACTACCTAAATATGTTTTGGTATTGAATGTGCATAGTATACACGCTCCTACCGTTGGTTAAACACATTGTACAATGAGCTCGATGGCTGTTTAGTATATACGTAACAACACCATGTACAATCCGTTGTCCAACTTTATTACTCTCATATTCATCACATTGAACACTTCGCAAAGTGCGGAAACGATGATACCGATGAACACGTGGACGAAAACAATAAAGTTTCAGGAAAATACATTTTCTGAAGATAAAACAGAATAACTTTTAATAAGGGCTTCACAAATATATTAGGTTTTAGCACTACGAGCGAAAAAAAAAAACAACTTAAATGGAATTATTTGAGTGTTGCTAATTGCTTACATATTATTTAGTTGCATATCAATATACATATAGATTGAATTGCAACTGTTATGTTGCAATGTCGCAGTGTTGCAGTAAATTCGAGTGAATGGAACGGACCTTTTATTATTCTATGATATGCCTAGTCATCCCATTCCTACTCATGTAGAATAAACTGAAGTAACCGTGCTACTGCCTGTTATTGCACTTCGCGCTTCAGACTACATTACATACGTTCCATTCCCTTACGTTTGGTTATTTGCATTATTAAAGCTACGTTCTTTTGCACGCGAGTTACAAAAGAACACTCGCTTATTTGCCGAATTGCATACAAAACAACAACAAAAATAAGCGACATCGCCTATTTTAACCGAGTTCAATTCAACTCGCTTATATTTTAAACAACCTGAGTTATAGTGTTGTAAAGTAAAAAAACAGCACTATTGTGAATAGGAAACTGAAATGTGCTTGGGAAATTTCATCATCACGTCAAATTATTGTAAATATAAACAAAAATAAGCAAAATAAAGCAAGTGCAATTAAAAATTTATTTTAAATATACGAATATATTTACCACAGATTTTGCAGAATTGCTTCTTTTTTGTTTTTATTTCGTTTATAAATTTCACGAACAACCGTATATACTACCAGCGTTGCTAAGTAACTAAAGGGAAATTATATTCAAGTAAAAGGGAAGTTATATGCGAGTTGGTGTTCTTTTGTAACTCGCTTACAAAAGAACGCAGCTAATAGCCTAGACAGACGGCAGCCTAATTCCGGATTACCGGCGCACTTAATCCGAATAAAATAATAACCTGACAGACTTCAGTATTGTGGATTAACTAAACGGCTGATTGCTGTTTTATTAGCTCTGTCCACTTACATTACTATCACTATCAATTTCTGTCATTCATCACTCTCGATATGAGAAAATCTACAAGAAGTACGTGGACTGAAAACTATCAGGAACTTGTAAATTGACATTCACCGTTCGTAATTGACAGCTGGATTTATTTGTTCGCCAACACTTTTCATGTTGAAAACTGTTAACAATTGTTGAAAGTTTTTTGTTAGCGAACACACCTAATGGTTTGTAAAATGGATGGAGAAAAATTCACAATAGACAATTTTCAGCAGTATTGCCATCGCAAATTGCCCTAATCCTCTTTTATTTTGAGAATTAAATCATAGAGTTAGTGCGGATTAGCTGCAGTTAATGCCCGAGTTAATTCGAATTAACTCGATAACCCGGAATTAGGCTGCCGTCTGTCTAGGCTATTAGATTAATTCTTTTGTAAGCGCGTTGCAAAAGAAAATCAACTCACATATAATATCCTTTTCCGTTTTCCTTGCTTATAATTTCCTTTTAGCTACTTAGCAACGCTGGTGGTATATATGGTTGTTCGTAAAATTTATTAATGAGTTAAAAACAAAAAAGAAGCGTTTTTGCGGAATCTGTGGTAAATATATTCGATTATTTAAAATAATAATATTTATAAATAATAATAATAATAAATAATATTTATTTGCACTTGCTTTATTTTGTTTAGTTTTGTTTATATTTACAATAATTACACGTGTTGTTGAAATTTCCCAAGAACATTCCAATAGCCTATTCACAAAAGGGCTGTTATTTTACTTTGCAGCCCTATAACTCAAGTCGTTTAAAATATAGGCAAGTTCAATTGAACTCGCTTAAAATATAGGTGCTATATACACCACCAGCGTTGCTAAGTAACTAAAGGGAAATTATATTCAAGTAAATGGGAAGTTATATGTGATTTATGTTCTTTTGCAACTCGATTACAAAAGAATACAGCTTCTGCATGCAATTCGGTAAATAAGCGAGTATTCTTTTGCAACTCGCGTGCAAAATAACGCAGCTATTATGTTCCATTTACCCGCGAAGTATCGTAATCCCGTGGTTATATTACCAATCAATTGAACGCTAATCAAAAAAATAGTTATTGGTTTCAATACAAAATGAAAAATGAACTCCGAAAATGAACATATGCATGTCAATCAGTCCTGATTGCTGATGTCGACACCAATCAGACCAATTTCACCAGTATTGCCATATGCAATTTTATATAAAAAAAAGAAAATATAAGAAAAAATATTTCTAAATAATGCAATATTTCTTTACGGGTTTTGCGTACATACATTTAGGGTGCCGTAGCTCAGTGGTTAGTGTGTTTGCCTTCTGATCTGTAGGTCGTGGTTCAATCCCCGGCTGATGCATAACAAATTTAATATCAAAAAGATTTTTCTTTCGAACGGTACCCACCTGTCGGCAAGCAATTGGCAGTTCTTCCGACAGTAACAACTTGCCATGAAAAAGCTTCTAAAAGAACGCTGTGACAAAGCTCAGAAAAAGTGATGTCACAAGTGTTCTGCCGTTCGGAACCGGCTAAAATAAGTAGGTCCCTTCTAATACTGTCCAAAATTTAAGACGCACAATAGTAATGGAAGAGAAGCTCGGCCAATGAGCCCTTTGGGGCTTTAAGTGCCACATATTTATTTATTTTTTTATTTTACATGTTTAATATGTTGACAACTGCGAAGGATTATTAAATTTTAAACATTAATTATATAAATTCCCTTTAAAGAAATCTTTTCGCGTTTGTTTTATTATCTGAGTATGTACTGTTTGAGAGAATTTTCTTGTTAAGCAAAGAAATTCTATAACTTTAAATTTATTATTTTATTTAGAAATGGTGTTTTCGTGGAGCAGACCTCTCGCTGAAGAAGTTATTACTATGCTGCAAATTAATGAACACTTTTGGGATACTAAAAATTCAAGTTATTCTAATCGGGAAAAACGGGAGCAGGCCCCAGATGCTATTCAACAGCCATTGTCTTAAATTACTAGCGATATAGTAAAACATGATATCCGGAAAAATTTCAGTCCTTTGAAGCCAATATAGGAAAAAATTGGTAACTATTGACACCAGCACTGCCAGTTGTTGATCTGGCGGTATTGAATTTCCAACTGGCGTTTCAATTTTTTTATATCCTTTTCATTGAGCGGCTGGATGTTCCGTAATTTCGCATAGCTCATGCTTATGTAATTTTAAAAGCCCAGAAGTCGTTATGTTGTATTTCTTTTATCAGAAGTGTGAGAGAGTCGTTTGTACATCGTTTTTTTCGCCATTTTTTATACTATTTGATCGTTTCCTGCGAACGATAGTTGCGACAAATCGTTATTAAAGAATTATTTTACCTTTCCGTGTGATGTGGATTTGGCAAGAAAGTGTATTAGTTTCTGCCGGCGATTAAGTCCTTTCAACCACAAAAATAGTGTGATTTGCAAGCAACATTTCATAGATGATTATTTTATAAGCCTCAAGCAATATGAAATGGGTAAAAATTATTTATTTTATTAGCACAGCATTCGCATTTTTAAAATGTTCCTAATTTTCCAGGCTGTGCATCAATATTGAAGCGCGGGGTTGTGCCAACTATTTACCGAGTATCTAGTGGGTCAACTCTTCGGGAACAGCGGGTGTAACGAAGAGAAAATAAGCACATCGTTGCTATCTTATTGAATCAACAAAGTTCGGAAATTGCAGTTAATGGTAACAAAAAATCGTTGGTTATTGTATGGAAATATTCAACTGTTTAAATTAAGTAATTAACAGATCTCGGATTAAATTGTATTGAAGTTGGCGACAATGTCAGCATCATTACTGCAGTAGCCAGCACGGTGATTGAGAAAGATAAAGAAAATTTGCCCTTCCACTCTTCAAATGTCCTTGGAGAAGCCTCAAACTCTCCTGTCAAAATGCATAACGTGTTCGAGGAGGTGGAAGAATTGCGAAAGGAAGTGTAAGTAAATCGCACAGTTGAACTAATAAATATATAAATATATATTATAAATGTTTATTACAAACGTAGCTACGCGTTAAAGAAAGAAAATTTGCTCCTGCGCAGACTTCAGAAAAAGCATTCCGCAAGTGTACCGCCTTGAAGCACACGGAAAGGAAGTATGTATATAACATACAAGTTTTAAAAAGGTGTTTAGCTAAAACTGCGCAAGAATATAGAAACATAGAAGAAAAGCTGAAGGGTATATTCACTAGCGGGCAGATAAACAAACTGAAAAATGCGGACAAAAAGCAATATTGGCATGAGAATGATATTGCCCAATCAATCACTCTTCGTCCGGCAAGTGCTAAAGCCTACAAACTACAATTAATGGAAACGGGTACATAACAAATAATTTTGTACAAAAACATATTGAGCAATCTTCCAGTAATAATTGCAATATTAAGGTAAAAAAATTGTTCTTCCGGGCGAGGATGTTCTTCAAGATTAGAAAACTAAACAAAGAAATTAAAGAAACCGCTCACAAGAAAAAAAGAAAATTCACTAAAATAGTAACTTAGTTTTTATTAATTCTTTTTAAATCTAAATTAATTTTTTTTTAAATTATTGATATAATTATTTAATTTATTTTAAATTTTTATACACGTATACATATGTGCACAATAAAACTTGTAATGAATACACGAAACCACTTCGATTTTATTTATATATTTTGATCCATAGCTTTTCCACTTAGGCAACTACTGGTCACTTTATAGCCTAGACAGACGGCAGCCTAATTCCGGATTACCGAGTTAATTCGAATTAACTCGGGCATTAACTGCAGCTAATCCGCATAAACTCTATGAGTTATTTCTCAAAATAAAAGAGGATTAGGTTAATTTGCGCTGGCAACACCGCTGAAAATTGTCTATTGTGAATTTTTCTCGATCCATTTTACAAAAAATTAGGTGTGTTCGCAACAAAAAACTTTCAACAATTGTTAACAGTTTTCAACATGAAAAGCGTTGGCAAACAAATAAATCCAGCTGTCAATTAAAAACTGTGAATGTCAATTTACAAGTTTCTGATAGTTTTCAGTTCACGTACTTCTTGTAGATTTTCTCATATCGAGAGTGACAGATGACAAAAATTGATAGTGATAGTAATGTAAGTGGACAGAGCTAATAAAACAGCAATCAGCCGTTTAGTTAATCCGCAATACTGCCGTCTGTCAGGTTATTATTTTATTCGGATTAAGTGAGCCGGTAATCCGGAATTAGGCTGCCGTCTGTCTAGGCTATTAGGCTACATACATATTTTCGCGGTATATTTATTTACTTGTTTTTTTTTTTTTTTTTTTTTTTTTAATATTTTCCATAATAAAGTAATAAATATTGCTTATTTTTCAATTTTGTATAAACGTTCGCAGTTTTATTGACCTTTTGTATGGGATTTTGAGACTTCTTATTTGCCTACTATTCGTAATGTTTCGTTTATGACGTTGCAGGGCGCAATCTGTATTTCTATCATTCTTGAAAATCAGCAAAAACCTGCAAGTTTCACGAACAGCTGATATTCCACGAAGTAAATTGCAATTATTAGTTTGCTTGTTTGTTTCTTTTGCTTATGATCAACTGTTTTTCCTACTTGCAAGTCTTTGCTGGCATAAATTTGTCCAATAACAATTTGCAACTTCCCCTCAAAATGAAATGTCACTTCGCTCGCTCAATTTCCACTTATTTGCAAGTTTTTTGGGTACGAGAAAGCCAAAACGTGATAGTTTGTAACAATTATCACAAACTATTGCGGACGAGAACACTCCTAATGTTTTCTCTGTTGATTTCTATCGCATCATTATTTTCTACGTTTACGTTACTTTAGTTCATGATTCGATACCTCGTGTGTAATAAGACCATTGTAATCGAGGCATAACTGTATCATTTATATTAAATATTTTCCGTGTTTAATTGCAATTTCGTTTCAAAGTTTAACAAATCGTGTGTTTTAGAATTTATAAGCGTTAATAAAACGTATAAGTAATTACATTTTATTATGGGTGTACCAGCATTTTTCAGATGGTTAAGTAGAAAATACCCAAGCGTTATTATTGAGTGTTCGGAAAATAAGGTATTTATACAACATTTTTACTATTAGTACTGTTGCAATCAATTACTGTATGTAAAAACAGATCGATAACAGATGCGTCTCGCCATTTATAGCTATGGATGTATTCAAGAAACATTGTTTGAAACTTTTTTGACTTCTTATCACGTCTAAAAACGGCGCAGTCAAGCTTTGATGCACACTTTCTTTACCTACATCAGGATCATTACTACCTATCCGGAAGGTACCCGGGTACCTTCCTATAAAATACATGTGAATTATTAGTGTTATCGTCGTTGACGAATTTGAACGTTTATAAACCTACTTTGCCCAATATTGTTTATAATATTAACAGTTCACAAAGTGTTGTAAAGTTTATGTTGTAAATGGCTGCTGTATAAGAACACAATATGTAAACAGACATGTATGTATTATCGTTGTGTCGTTTTGTCAAAACTTCAAATGCCAAAATCTGTTCAGGCAGAGCCAAAATAATTAACTTTCCGGTTGAGTTCAAGATTTTGAATTATTATTCTTTTATTTTTTAAAGCAAAACAATGAGTTTTAATAAAATTAAATAATATTTTATTTATTGTAATAATTACAAAAATATTTAGTAGTTCATATAATTAGAATACAATTAATAAAGGCACAGCCCTTACAATACTAATGCCATTAGAATACATTCCTACATTTATATCACATTACATTACACTATACTTACTTATGTGACCATTACAATCGAAATTGATTTAGGCCGAATCTAGCATGCTTCGCCAGCTAACCCTTTCCTTCTCTAGCTGGCGCCAGTAAGGGATTCCAAGCGCTGAAAGGTTATCCAGTACTTGTTCTTTCCACCGGAGGTTGTGTCTGCCTCTTCTGCTTGCTAAATTGTTTTTTTTTTTTTAATAAGCTTTTTTATTGAATCTTTCTAAATTACTTAGAAACTAACAATAAGTATTCAAATCTTACAAACTAACTAAAATTATGTGATATTCCCTACTTTCCATCACAATTTGTTGAGTCGCGAGGTATAGAAATTTCACAGCATATAGTGTGTCTTTTCTTTTTAATCGACGATGCCCCGTGCTCAGCAACAATTGCCTAGCAAGGGGATTCGGATGATTGTGTAATTTTTGAACGTAGCTTCTGCAGGACATTGCAACTTCCTCAGAAATTGTGGGTACATTTAAATCTCGATGGATGTTAACGTTCCTCATATACCAAGGGGCGTTTACAATAATTCGCAGACACTTGGATTGTATTTGCTGCAATTTTTCGATATTTGAGGGAGATGCGGTACCCCAAAACTGAATACCATAAGTCCAGATTGGCTTCAGGATTGCTTTATATAATAGCACTTTGTATTCGAGATTCAACTTTGATATTTTGTGTAACAGCCACCATAACTGATTAATTTTAAGCTTGATCTGAGTTTTCTTTGGATCTATGTGATTTTTCCAGGTCAGCCTTCTGTCGAGGTGGATACCCAAGTACTTTGTTGAGGAACATTGTGGAACTGATTGGCCATTAATTTTAAGTGGGGGACATGTATCTGGCCTTAGCGTGAAGGTTATATGTACGCTCTTTGATTCATTGACTTTTATACTCCATTTTGCTAGCCAGATTTCGAGAGTATCGACATGAGTCTGCAGGAGTTTAGTAGCTTCTATGGGGTTAGAGCGAGAGCACAATATTGCCGTATCATCAGCAAAGGTCGATATGAATGTATAGTTATTGTTGGGCATATCTGAAGTGTATAAGAGATACAGTAAGGGGCCCAAAACGCTTCCTTGAGGAACGCCAGCGTGAATATCCAATGGATTTGTTGTGTAATCCTTGTGATGTACGAGAAATTGTCTTTTCGTGAGGTAGCTACTAAGCAATGAGGAGACATTTGCAGGCAGTAATAGTTTGAGTTTGTAAATAAGGCCATCGTGCCATACTTTATCGAAAGCTTGAGTGATATCAAGAAAGACAGCTGAACAATACTTTTTTTCTTCAAAAGTGTTCCTTATCAGAGTTACAATGCGGTGGACTTGTTCTATTGTGCCGTGCTGTTTTCTAAATCCAAACTGATGTTGGGGAATCAGTTGGTTGAGATTAATAAATGGAGCTATATTCATAACAAGTAGCTTTTCGAATACTTTAGAGAGTAGAGGCAGGAGTCATCGTACAGACCATGCAACTTTTGTAGGGTCTTTTCCTGGTTTTGCTATCATAATAATTCTTGAAGCCGGAGGTAGCTCTTTTATCATTTTACCGGTAATTTTATCTGGACCAGTTGATTTTTTTGGGTTGCTTTGAATATGTCCTTTTTTAATTTTGAGCGTTATTGAGCAAGGTTGAGAAATTAATTTTGGTAATGAGGACTGTGAAGAGGGTGGATTGGGTGTAAACACACTTTTTAGGTGGTCTGCAAAAGCCAAACCCTTCTCACAGTTGCTTCTAGCCCAATTACCGTCACTCAAACGGATGGGGGAATCAGTGAGAATTGGCCGATGTGAGTTTTTTGCTGATTTCCACAAAGAGTAGTCTGACACTTCACCAGGTGTTAATTTGGCTATGTGCTCTTCTAACTCTTTATTGTTTTTATTTTTTAAGGCTTGCTTGAACTTTCGAGTACAGTGCTGTAGCTGTGTTTTCAGATTCGGTGATCTGAATTCCTGCTAAATTGTAATGCGCTTTACTATGTCGGTGTCGGCATACAGCTTATACAGCTCATGGTTGTACCTTATTTGATACTCGCCACAAACGCAAATAGGTACAAAGATCTTGCGTAGAAAGAAGATGAGATAATGCTCGAAGACTTCAAGCATTATCTCATCTGAGGTGGAAATTGTCCAAGCTTCAGCGCCATATGTAAGGACAGGCATGATGAGAGACTTCTACAGTGGTTTTCTTAACCCAAATTAGCTCTTGTTTGAAAGAGTGATCCTTCGTAATCCCGTTCGGTATTAAACGGAGGGGAGAGGTCCTTTCCAATTTTCACTTCACGAGGGGAGTCATTCTGCAAAGACAAATTAGCTTCGCAGGAATGACGAAGACATTGATGTGCAGAGGTATTCCTGTTAACGTTTATATATATATATATATATATATATATATATATATATATATATATATATAATTAAAAATGCGTTATCAAAAATTTAATCTATTTATTATTAAGAAAATTTTATTATTGAATTGAAAAATGAAAATTTTCGATATATAAAAATAAGATCATATTGATCTTCAATAAAAATAGTTAACAAGTACAAACATTACAAGTTGCTTGAATATCAACATAATAATAATAATAATAATAATAATAATATAACACTACAACTACTCTCTTCCTCCAAATTAATTCATTTTAAGTAAATTAAATGTAACTTTCTTTTTTTTTTGTTTTTATTTGGTGTGATCTGTGGCATTGTGTCATTATCTAGAAGAGCAGGTTTAATTTTATCGATAGAAATATTTTGATATGTATTATTGACGTTTACTTTAAACCATTTTTGATTCTTTTCAATCACCTCAAATGGTCCCTTATATGGTTCTTGCAACCCAATTTTCTTCCTATCAACTCTTATAAAGACAAATTTGCAATTATATAAATCTTTTGGAACAAATACTGGTGAATCCATATGATGTGATATATTTGAACGACTGTTACGAAAATTTACCTTCAATCTAGCTAATGTATCAGTTGGATCAAAATTTTGTTCTTTTTCAACAACTAACTGTCATGGTAGTCTTAAACTTTGTCCATAAACCATTTCAGCTGCAATTGAATTGATATCTTCCTTAATCGTAACCCTAAAAGCATCATAGGTATCTCATCGTACCATCTAACGTTATTATCTTTGGCTATTATTGATGCTTTCAATTGCTGTGAAAATGTTCAATCATTCCATTATATTGAGGATGATATGGAGTAGTAACTATTTTATGAGTTCCTAAATATTTTGTGAACTCCTTAAATAGTTTAGATGTGAATTGTGTACCTAGTTATATTAAGTGGTACTCCAAAACGAGGAACATATTCACGATAGTTGCTGATATATCTTTAATTGGATATACGTCTGGCCACCGTCTATTTCTATTAATAAGGGTTAGTAAGTAACCATAGCCATTTGAAGAAGGTAAAGGACCGACAATATCAATATGTATGTGTTCAAATCTTCCTTTTGGAAGATTTATGCTTAACATCTACTAACAATCAGTATTTTTCTAGAAAAGCAGCACCAATTATATCAGCTATATCAGCGATAAGAAATGTGAAAGGAAATTCTCTTCGTAACCCTAAATTAATATTAAAAATTTTTTTGCCGTAAGTTGAAATGTGTGTGTAGTTTGCTGCAGTTAAAATAATATCTGACGATCTTTTATAGCTTTTGAATTTTGATGCTGGTAGAACTTAAATTTCAGCTCCACTATCTATCAAGAAGGTTAATTTATTTGTTTTATCGTTAACGAATAGGCGACGAGTAGAATATTCTAAGTTTCCATTGTCTGTTGCCATAACAATGGAATCTTTTAATTTTCCGGATTATGTTGTTACAAACATAAACAGTACAAACATTACAAGTTGCTTGAATATCAACATAATAATAATAATAATATAACACAACAAATCCTTTACCGAACTGTCGAAAGCGGCTTTATAATCAATAAATAGGTGGTGTGTGTCGATCTGTTTTTCTTGGGTCTGCTCCAGGATTTGTCCCAGTGTGAAAATCTGGTCGATGGTGGATTTACCAGGTCTGAAGCCATACTGATTTGGTCCAAGCAGGTTTTTAAAAATAGGCTTCAATCTTTCACACAGTACGCTCGATAGAACCTTGTATGCGATGCTAAGAAGACTTATTCCACGGTAGTTGGCGCAAATAGTGGGAGGGATGTTTTTTCTTTTGTAAGGGACAGAGAACACAGCCTCCAATCATCGGGAATGCTTTCATCTGACCATATTCTGCTTATGAGCTGGTGCACAGTACATTCTTATATTTGTATCACATTACAAATCACATGTAGTACATCATATAAAACATATGGAAACTTATAACTAAAAGCATCACTACTTATAATATATTGCTTAAGCTTAACTTCAATCGGTTATAATTCTAATACTGTCGGGTAGATTGTTATATAATTTTATCGGGCTAAACATTAAGCTATTTTGTTGTGCCGTCCGTGCGTTTAGAATACCGATATCGATCCTGTGGCGTGGATTATGCTGGTGTATATCATGTCTTATTGTTAAATTCTTGCTGGTCTTGCTTAGATAATGTCGTGCGCCTTGTTCATCAATCTTCCAATTTTGCGCAACATGGAATTTTGAGCGTGAAAATGTTGTATCTAATTCGTGATAATATGCGTCGGTTATATAAATTAATAAAAAATGGCATTATTAAATTTATGTTTGCTTTATTGCGATGTGATTCGCTTTATTACTGATTTCTTAATGATGCACTATCACTCGATTTCATTTCAAGAGACCGCTGTACTCACACGTGAGTAGGTTTGTGGGGATAAAGCCATCTCTTTTGGCATTCGTCATTGTTTCAAAGGTGTGAATGTTGTTGGTTTTACAAGCTATAGATTTTGCTCCAATATAGAGCGTTGCCTAGCGGGTCTAAGGTGTTGTTGCCTTTTCTTCGACAACGGTGGTTCTCAGCGTCAAAGCTCAACAGCTATACGGGTGTAGTAATGCTGTAGAGCTGAGTACGTTACACACATACAAATGTATGATGATAATAAGTGCAGTGAGTATCGAGTGCAATGATAACTCATAACTCGTCGATGTGTGAGTATTGAGTGCAATTATATGCTCATAACTCGTTGATGTTGGATTCCACACATAAGCTCGGCTTTAGGCTCCACATTAGTTGTAGTGTTAGAAAGCGGTTTTAACATTACATCTTAACTTATATGAGCTTAGCTACATTTTTATGAATACGGCCCTATTCTCTTCATAGCCATTAGTAATGGTAGCGTTGTTTTTGTTTTTAATGTGTTGTGCAATTGTGCAACTTCATCAATTATCATTCCTAAATACTTCTTTCATTGTATACTAACCAATACTGTTTTGCCAATTTTCACCTCTACGTTTGTATTGCCTTTACATTTTTGCTGTATGATCATGTAATTTCTTTTTTGTTTATTTACGAGTAAGCTGTTACTGCTAGTCCATTTGAAATATAAATCTAGATGATTATTAATTGTTTCTTCTAGATCGTGATCCGTCTTAGCAGTTGTGATAAAATTGATGTCGTCGGCATATATGTTATATGTAGATTTAAATTTGCAGTTTACTATACTATGTATTATTTTTTTTTTCACCTCTAAACTCCTAGTTGGAGCATAGGGCCTCCACAAGGCCTCGCCATCGCACACGGTTTTGGGCAGTTAATCTAGCGCCTTCCCATGTGATGCCGGCAGCATCTATCTCACCCAGTATTGATCGTCTCCAGGTGTTTCTTGGTCGTCCGCGGCCTCTGCTCCCCTGCGGATTCCACTCAAGCGACATTCGCGTGATGCTATCTGGTTGCTTTCTTAGCGTGTGGCCAATCCAACGCCACTTTCTACGCTTAATCTGGATCAGTATGGGCTCTTCGCTCGACAGACGCCATAGTGCCTCTTTTGAAATAGTGTTAGGCCAGAAAATTCTACAAATGATCCTCAAACACTTGTTGACGAAAGCTTGCAGTCTCTGCGTGATCGAGTTCGAGATCAGCCATGATTCACTTCCGCACAGTAGTGTCGATTTCACACATGCGAAGAATATTCGTAATTTCGTGCGTCTGGATATTTGGGAATTTGCCTATACTGATTTTAGCCGGCCAAATGCTGTCTTTGCTTTATTTAGCCTGCAATTAGCATCCTCTTCAGCTCCCCCATGTGTTGCTATCGTGCAACCGAGGTAGCAGAAATTTTCGACGAATTCTATTGCACAGCCGTCAATCATTATATGGCTTCTATTGGAATGATTGATTCTCATAGCTTTGGTCTTCGCAATATTTATCTCTAATCCGACGGTGCGTGCCAGCGCGACTAAACTGTTCGCCTTCGCTTGCATATCGGAGGATTTCTGCGAGAGGAGACAAATGTCATCGGCAAAGTCCAAGTCCTCAAGCTGCCGCGCGAGATTCCACACAATGCCAGTTCTCTTGTGCTGAGTGAGGCTGCTCATGACGTCATCCAGCACAATGGCGAAGAGAAGCGGGGAGAGAGGGCAGCCCTGCCGCACTCCAGCGTTGGTCGTGAATGAATCACTGATGTTACCATTGTGTAGAACCGCCAATTCAGAGTTATCGTAAAGCGCCATTATGAGGCGAATCAGTATAGTCTATTCTGTATAAGTGATGCCAGAATTTTGTCGATGGAATTGAGCAAGGTTATTCCTCACCAGTTGCCACAGTCCCGCAGATCACCCTTTTTCGGAAGCTTAACGATGATGCCCTTCGTCCAAGAGGGAGGTAGCTTTTCGCTGTCCCAAACAGCAGCTATGTGAGGATGCAGAATTTCAGCTGATGTTTGTGGGTCGGCTGTCAGTAATTCTGGCTGAATGCCGTCGATGCGCGCTGCTTTGTTAAGCTTAAGCTTCTTAATTACGTCTCTTATTTCCGCTATGCTTGGGCATGAAGTTGTTATTCTGCTATTGACTCTGGTGTTGTCGAGTTGACAGCTATTACTATCCTCAGTGAGAGTGGTGTTGCTGATTGCTTCAAAGTGATCTTTCCATCTCTGCATTTGTTCATCGCTACTCGTTAGTAAGGTGCCACTTTGATCTCTTATTGACTGATTTCTGTTGGTTTGCCGGTTGTTTAGGCTGCCAATCAGGCGAAACAGCTGTTGCATATTATTTGCTCCTGCTGCGGCCTCGGCATCACTAGCGATATCCTCCATGAAACGTCTCTTATCCCTTCTGGCCGCTTTCTTGACCATCTTAGCTGTTTCTCTGTAGGATGGCCGTAATGAGTTGTCGTTGTTAAGCTGCCTTTTTAGTTCGTTTCTGCGCTGTATGATGCCCCAAGTGAGGTCAGAGATCCATGGCTTTCGGTGGGCGGGTTTAACTGTGCCAAGTTGTTCGTCTGCTACGTGCCTGATTGTGGTGCTAGTAGTTTCCCAGCTGGTGCCTTCGTTGTTGTTGATTAGCTTTTCACGTAGTTTGCTGACTATTTCGTTTCTGGTGGCGATATTCTGCAGATATTGAACGTTATAGCGGTTATGTCTGCATTGTACGTCAAATTTCTTTCTGCATTTCAGCTTGATCTTTATGTCACCAGTGATGAGCTCGTGATCACTATCAACATCGGCTCCCCTTCTATTTGTGACATCACGTAGCGAACCTCTCCCCTTCCGACTGACACAGATGTGGTCTATCTGGTTTCGAGTTTTACCATTCGGCGAGGTCCATGTATATTTATGAATTTCCTTGTGAGGAAATATGGAACCGCCAATAATCAGTTGGAAGGTTTGACACACTTCTATTAGCCTCTTGCCGTTGTTGTTATGTGATCCACAGCCATGGACTCCCATTGTCAACTCTATACCGGAGTTATTACTTCCGATTTTCGCGTTGAAGTCGCCATGAGGAAGATTATATCCCCTCTGTTGATGGAGCTGAGCGTTGACGTTAGTTGAGCATAGAAGTCATCTTTTACCATACAATCCGCGTCCTCCGTTTGAGCATAACACTGTACGATGGCAACGTGTCGATGAACGTTACTGTGGAATCGGGCCAGGATTATGCGGTCTGAGATTGGTTTCCAGGAATGCAAGGTGTTGCGCATCTCCTTGGATATAATTATCCCAACTCCACTCTCACCTCTGACTTCCTTCCCACTGTACAGTACAATACTGCCATGCGTTGTTGTACATTCGCCGCTGCCATTCCACCTCATCTCACTTATACCTAGCACGTTGATGTTGTATGCTGTCATCTGCACTTTGAGTTACTCCTGTCTGGAGGTATCCCTGAGAGTTCTTACATTCAATTGAGCTATTCTTGTCCGGGTGCGTGGGCCAAATGTCATCATCATTGGTTTATGTCCGTATCCGAGGCTTTTCCTTGTGTAGGTTATAGCCTAGACAGACGGCAGCCTAATTCCGGATTACCGAGTTAATTCGAATTAACTCGGGCATTAACTGCAGCTAATCCGCATAAACTCTATGAGTTAATTCTCAAAATAAAAGAGAATTAGGGCAATTTGCTAAGGCAACACTGCTGAAAATTGTCTATTGTGAATTTTTCTCCATCCATTTTACAAAATATTAGGTGTGTTCGCTATCAAAAAACTTTCAACAATTGTTAACAGTTTTCAACATGAAAAGTGTTGGCGAACAAATAAATCCACCTGTCAATTACGAACGGTGAATGTCAGTTTACAAGAGTCTGATAGTTTTCAGTTCACGTACTTCTTGTAGATTTTCTCATATCGAGAGTGATAGACGACAGAAATTGATAGTGATAGTAATGTAAGTGGACAGACCTAATTAAACAGCAATCAGCCGTTTAGTTAATCCGCAATACTGCCGTCTGTCAGGTTATTATTTTATTCGGATTAACTGCGCCGGTAATCCGGAATTAGGCTTCCGTCTGTCTAGGCTATTACGTTAATCGGTTGTGAATACACTAGGGTAAGTAATTGGCCTACCGCTGGCGATCTCAAGTGATGGGGCTGCCATCTGACGTCGCTTGAGAACAACGCTTCCGCCTGTAGCGCCATCTGTGCTTAATTTGTTTTACTATTGAATAACGGAAGTATTACAAATGGTTGGGAACTTCGCTAAATTGATAATGAAGTGCGTAAGTACACTATTTGACCGCTTTCCCCTTACTGTCGCTGCTATGCACCTCGCAACTGCACTTTTCTTGTTTTTTTCGATCAATTGTTAAGTGCGCTTACTATTTTTGAGGTAGATTGATGAAGGATTAAAGGTGATTTGGGTAAATATAGGAAGTTTTGTTAGGATTAGGATATTAAAGGGTGACAGGAAAAATTAGGAAGATGGAAAAAGCGCAGGATCAGATTGTCACCACTGGGGCTCGAACCTGTGACCTCTGGGGTGGTAGTCTAGTGCGCTAACGTTAAACTACAGAGATCAAATGTATGTATAAAAGGTATAAATGTGGCCCTGCTATAGAACCTTGTGGTACACCAATTTGAGTGGTTAGCTCATCGCTTGGAATATTATTCACTTTGGCTTTGGCACTTTGGCACTATTATAACATGTGGCCTGTTTTTAAGGTAACTCTTTAGCCCTCTGATACCGAGATCATGTAGAATAACCAGCAATCTATCGTGATGGACCAGGTCAAACGCTTTCGTTAAGTCTATAAAAGTGGTTGAAACAACATATTTTTCTTATAATGCGTCGTAAATTGATTCCATAGTGGCTGTAATTGCTGACACAGTTCCACTGTTTTGTAGAAAACCATATTAGGTTAATAGTATGCATTATAAAGTGTGTTATCCTTTTATCTAGTGCCTTTTCAAGCACTTTACTAATTACATTTAGTACAGATATTTGTATATAGTTCTCGCATTAATTACATTTCCGGTAAATCTTTGAGTAGTAATTATGCCCTTATTTAGATCTACGGCTGCCGTATTAAAGTTATAAATGAAGCCGTTTGACATTTTCTTATTAGTAGTTGTTTTTCACATATTTCATTTGTTATTTCGTCGATAGTATTGAAGAGACCTTGTTTCTTAGAGTATTATTTATGACAGCCCATAGTTTTTTGGAGTTGGTACCCGATTTCTATATTTGCTTATTTATGGGTTTTTCATTATATTATTGAATTAATTTGTTAATTTCTTTTTTAATACTTAGATATTGTTCTTTTTTTGTTTAGTCTTCTTTGTCATTTTCACATGTTCTAAATAGTTTTTGTCTTTGTTTTAGTTTTTTGATAAGAAATGGGGTAATCCAAGTGTTGTTTCTAGTACATATCCTTTGGTGTTGAATACACTTAGATTTTGTTTGCACTATTAGTGCAGTTGGTTGCTAGATTTCTGTTATAATTTTCGTGTTTAGTTCATTTTTGTTAATACTTTAATATACTTCATGGGCAATTATTTAGGCTTTGTAATTTTAATTGATGTGATCGAATATTTGTGATGCGATAAATCGTTGTCTCCACGCTTATATGCCATCTTATGATTATTTGTAAAATTTGTAACTACATGGTCAATAAGTGTACTTGAGGGGGCTGATTGCCTCGTTGATTTTGTTGTATGTACTATTGTATAGCCACAAGATTGTACCATATCCTCATATTTAATAGTTGTATTTGTTTGATCGAAAATGTTAATATTAACATCCGCGAATACAATACAATTTTCGATAGTGTTTAACTTCGTCTCAAAGAAGTCAATAAAGAGGTCACAGTTCTTATGGGGTGCCTTGAAATGTGTCGCTGGGGCGGTATTTAAGCATTACAAGTTCTCCTTCATAGAACCCTTTGAAATTTGCTCTTAAATCATACCGGGCCTTCATCTTATCATCTGCGACCGCTCTCTGTTGAACTGGTGTACTTCATCCATCTGTTCCCGCTTTTCGCTAGTGTTTACCTTCGGTTGATGGTTGGTGTTGCGACTCCAAATTTAAAATCAGGTGGCAGTCTTAACTCGTTATCGTTACCAAAAATTTCCATTGCTGGTATTGGCCGTCGTATCATGTTGTGCGCATCGGTATGCCATGAGAAACATTGCTATATGCACATCCCAGTCTTTTTGATATTTATCTACAACTTTTCTCAAACATTCGTCCAAGGTACGGTTAAACCGTTCTACCAAGCCATCAGATTGTGGATGCAAAGCCGTTGTACGTGTTTTGTGTATACCCATCATGGCATCCAATTCAATAAAATTGATTCTTTATTTTCTCGAAGGTTTTTTGTGATGCGTTTTATTAGCGTGTTCAGAGTGTCATCGATTCTTGGCAGCATTATATAATCCACACAGAATTGAGTACTTCCATCCTTATTCTTTACCAGTACAACCGGTGAACTCCATGGACTCGCACCTTGCTGCTGCATATTGGTAATTTCATCGACGAACCTCTTTCACAATCTACTACGGCAGTAACTTCCTGGCAATGACCAATCACCATTCCTTTTTTCACAACTGTAGGTGTTAAGTTGTATTCAGTATTCTCATTGGCACAATTCAATTTTCTTTAGGTTACACTGACGTCCTCCCACGTATGTTTTTATTCGGTATTTCTTCATACGCTTCCAACACCCATAACTTGTCAGTCCCATCATTCACATTCACCTGTGCATAAATTACCGTTTTTTATTTGGCTGGAACCTCTTGGCGTTGACGATTTTACTACGCTTGTAACCAGTAACTCGACATATGCATAGCAAGTACCCGTTGATTTTAATCTAACGTTAATCCATTGTCAATCATGAAATCAACGCCAATTATTACGATGATTTCTATAATATAATTTTTACACTATAATTTCTAGTATATATTATAGTAAAATTTATAGTATAATTTCTAATAGGTACTCGTTCCCTAATCTATCTTACGCAATTTTATTCCTAGTAAAGGCTCAAACCTCTTCACATCTTCTTCTTCTTATGTGGCCATAACCACCGATGATCGATTTAGGCCGAACATATAATGCGGTGCCAGCCATCTCTGTTCTTCGCTTGCTGGCGCCAACAGGATATTTCAAGCGCTGTCAGGTTACCCAACACTTGGTCCTTCCAAGGTTTGCTCTTCCTCTTCTTCTGCGTCCTCCAGCGGGTGTCGAATTAAATACCCTCTTAATTGCAGCGTCTTTTCCATTCGCTCGACATGACCCAGCCAGCGCAGCCGCCGGATTTTGATTCGCTTGACTATGTCAATGTCTCATAGCTTATCGTTGTACCTTATTCGATACTCGCCGTCAATGCAAATAGCTCCGAAGATCCTACGCAGAACTTTTCTCTCGAAAACTTCAAGCATCCTCTCATTCGTGGTGGAAATTGTCCAGGCTTCTGCGCCATATGTTAGGCAGGAATAATGAGAGGCTTGTACAGTGTGAATTTCGATCTTTGAGAGAGGGCTGCGCTACTCAATTGCTTACTTACTTTCTTACTTTGTAGCCATAACAACCGAATATCGATTTAGGCCGAATATAAAGTGCTTCACCAGCCATCTCTGTTCTTCGCTAGCTGGCGCCAGTTAGAAATTTCAAGCGCCGTCAGGTTCTCCAGTACTTTGTCTTTCCACCGGAAGTTAGGTCTTCCTCTTCTGCGTCGTCCTCCAGCGGGCTCCGAATATAACACCTTCTTAACTCGAGCGTGTTTTTCCATTCGCTCGATATGGCCTAGCCAGCGCATCCGCTGGATTTTGATGCGCTTTACTATGTCAATATCGACATACAGCTCGTACAGCTCATGGTTGTACCTTATTCGGTACTCGCCACCAACGCAAATAGGTCCAAAGATCTTGCGTAGGATTTTTCACTCGAAAACTCCAAGCATTCGCTCATCCGAGGTGGAAATTGCCCAGGCTTCAGCGCCATATTTTAGGACAGGCATGATGAGAGACTTGTAGAGCGTATTTTCATTCTTCGAGAGAGGGTTCGACTTCTCAATTGCTTACTCAGCCCAAAGTAACACCTGTTAGCAAGAGTTATCCTACGCATGATCTCCAGGGTGACGTCATTACAGTTGTTGATGCTGGTTCCAAAATAGACGAAGTCCTTCACCACCTCGAAAGTGTCATTGTCAAGAGTGACGTGTTGTCCAAGACGCCGGTACTCTGTTTGTTGACACTAGATACTTCGTCTTGCCCTCGTTCACCGTAACACCCATTCGACGTGACTCTCCTTCCAATTTAGAGAGTGCTGCACGGGCTGCTCGCGAGTTAATACCGATTATGTCAATATCGTCGACATACGCCAGCAGCATGACACTTTTGTTAAAGATAGTGCCATTATGTCGTAAATTTGCAGCTCGTATAATTTTCTCCATAATAAGGTTGAAGAAGTCACATGATAACGGAGGGGAGAGGTCCTTTCCAATTTTCACTGCACAACGAGAGTTAAGCAATGTCATTCTGCACAGTGGAATGAGTTTTGTAAGTATACCAAATTCAGACATAGATGTGTAGAGGTAATCCCTTATCGGACTGTCGTTTTGTAATCGACGAATAAGTGATGTATGTCGATCTCTTTTCCTTTATTGAGTTTTTAATGATATCACGTCCTGTGCACACACCGAATTACATTTCAACGCGATGAATTGCAACAGATGTCTTGATACGCATGAACACTGCACCTAACTCTTTCCAATTTGCAAAATATTATAAATTTTTACATTAATTCCACAACTTCTTGTGTTTCATATCAAAATATTTTAGTTCTTTTTTGCTTTGACCATTTTGTCTCTTTCTATTTGTCTTAATCCCTTCGAAAAACTGTATATATATTTCTTTTTTGTTTAGCGTTCCAGCCTTGATGCTGCATTTTATCCGCATTCTAGTACTTTCCAATTTCGACTTCAGCTATTCATGAGGGACCCTATATTCTTGTAGGATATTAATGGAGAAATTTTAATTATTTTTGTATATACCAATATTTTATTTTATTGTTGTCAAAAATGAAGTAATAAAGAGAAGGAAAGGAGAAAAAAAATAAAAAAATGTAATTCTCATACCATTCCCATAGTGAGTGCCGTAGCTCAGTGGATAGTGTGTTCGCCTTCTGATCTGTAGGTCGTGGTTCAATCCACGTCTGATGCATAACAAATTTCATATCAAAAAGATTTTTCTTTCGAACGGTACCCACCTGTCGGCAAGCGATTGGCAATTCTTCCGACAGTAACAACATAACTTGCCATGAAGAAGCTTCTAAAAGAACTCTGTGACAAAACCCAGGAAAAATGATGTCACAAGGGTTCTGCCGTTCGGAACAGGCTAGAATAAGTAGGTCCCTTCTAATACTGTCCAATTTAAGACGCACAACAGTATTGGAAGAGAAGCTCGGCCAATGAGCCCTTTGGGGCTTTAAGTGCCACATATTTATTTTTTATTTTTCATACCATTCCCATCATTGTCAGTCGATTAAATTTATTTCATTACATCTATGGTCAGCATATTATAAAACGCCATTTGATTCATGATGTATTATTATTTTTTTTCTTGCATCTAGATATTGTTTATTTTAATAATCTTATATGTTGGAATTATTTTAATTATAATGTTAGGAATTTTATAATTTCATGCCCAAAACCAAAATTTTCATAGTTGTGCTTATGTGCATTTTGTCTGTAATTTGATTCTTGTATATCTATATGCCATATTATTTTGAGCGTCGTTTTCACGTTATTGTACAGGTGCTGCATTATGTATTTTGTTTAATATGTTCAAAGTGCTATTAATTTTATTATAATTATTTTTTTTCTTCTTCTTTTTTTGTACGGAATTTTGTTTTTTACATTTTTGTAATATTATGTATTTTATTTCGTCTGAAAATTTAATTCATAATTTGTTTTGTACGTATCGTCCTCATGCTTTTATGCATACTCGGTATTATGTTATTGTAGTGTGTTTTTTGTGCAGGTTTGGATCATCGAATTGAATATTAATCTAATTTTGGTGGAATCGTTTTATTAAATATTTTGATACTTTTTCCATTTTCGTCCGATTTGTATAGTCGTTGTTACTGGACTGGTTATGTTTACTACTTCGTAGGGTCCAGTCCAAATGGGATCTAATTTGTTTTTCCTCGTTTGATTTTTTAATAAAACCTTTTCTCCCACTCCAAAACTTATCGGGCGTATGTTTTTGTCGTACTGTCTCTTGGCGTTTTCCTTTGCCTTTTCCTGATTTTCCTTAATTAGTTCGTGGGACCTCTGTATTTGATAATGTAATAACTTATTTTGGTCTTCTGCGTTGTACAATGGTGTTCTTTTGGTTTTTAGATTTGTTGGCATATCGGTGTTAAAGCCGTATAGTATGCTGAAAGGTGTTCGTTTGGTGGTAGTATGTACTGTATTGTTGTGAACATGCATTGCTGACGCCAACCACTCATCCCAATTTGAACCATCTTCTTTAACGAAACTCCTAAGATATTCCGCAAAGGGTCTACGTTTTCTTTCTGGAGAACCGTTTGCCTGTGAGTTATATGGTGTTATATGTAATTTTATAACACCTAGCATCTTGCATGTATCTGAGAACAATTTTGATTAAAATTTGTACCATTTTCTGGGACTAAAATTGTTGGTATGTTGTAGCGTGTAATAACATCGTTGTAAAAAGCTTTTGATACTGTGCTAGATTCTGCATCAGGAATAGGTACACAAATGAAAAATTTGAAAAATCATCTTGAAAGTAAGAATGTACTTATTTCCCGATGTAGTTTCTGGGAGAATTCCCACCATGTCCATATAAACCTTTTCAAATGATCTTGAAGGCGTGTCGGTCAATATCATTGGCATTTTGGTAATCCTTGAACTTTTGTTTTTGGGAAAAATCATCATCTGCAGCAATCATTTGCAGAGCCCAATCAGCGAATGTACGGCGTTGTTCATGGTCACAAGGCAACAGCTGCTGCGTCAATTGGACTTTATATGGGTGTAAGTCAAAGTGCAAAATTCAGGGCATGGAGGTCGCGGAAATGGCCAATTGTTGCGAACGAATGCTAATAGGCATTCCTGGGGACCCGACGACACTTTCACTTACGGCAGCAATATTCTCAACACTCTGGTTTACTTCGGGACATCAAGTACGGACCTAGTTTGATAAAATTTATTCACAATGTTGCGCCCAATTGTGTCACTAATGTGGTGACTGTGATCCCATTATTGGTGAATCG
>OY978526.1:51217639-51230139 GCA_963854835.1 Megamerina dolium | reverse complement strand
CGTTGTGGATTATGAAGCATTACAAGCTCTCCTTCATAGAACCCTTTTGAATTTGCTTTCAAGTCATACCTGGCCTTCATCTTATCGCTTATCATCTGCGACCGCTCTCTGATGAACTGATGTACTTCATCCAACTGTTCCCGCTTTTCACTAGTATAATTACCTTCGGTTGATCTCGTTGATGTTACGACTCCAAATTTTAAATCAGCTGGCAGTCTTAACTCGTTTCCAAAAACTGCCATTGCCGGTGTAGTAGCCGTCGTATCATGTTGTGCGCATCGATATGCCATGAGGAACATTGGTATATGTACATCCCAGTCTCTTTGGTATTTATCTACGACTTTTCTCAAATATTCCTCCAAGGTACGGTTAAATCGTTCTACCATGCCATCAGATTGTGGATGCAAAGGTGTTGTACGAGTTTTGTATATACCCAGCATACGGCATATCTCTTGGAATACAACTGATTCGAAATTTCGACCTTGGTCTGAGTGTAACTCCATCGGTACACCAAAACGAGTAACCCATTGGTTGACGAATACATCCGCAACTGTACTAGCTTCCTGATTTGGAATGGGGTATACTTCAGGCCATTTACTGAAGTAATCTATAACCACCAGAACATACTTGTTTCCTGCGTTGCTTATTGGAAATGGTCCAGCTATGTCCATAGAAATTCGCTCAAATGGAGCACCCATGGTGTATTGGTGCATCTTACCTCGACTTTTCTTAGTGGGACCTTTGGCCATTGCACATTGCTTACACTTCCGAATCCAATCAGCGACATGGTCATGACATCCAACCCAATAAAATCGTTTCTTTATTTTCTCGACGGTTTTGGTGATTCCCAAATGCCCTCCACTGGAGGCATTGTGATACTCAGCTATCACTTCATTTATTCTCGCCTTGGGTACCACTAGAAGATCATTAGTGATTTTTCCATCCTCACTTTCCCATGCTCGGAATAAACATCCGTCTCGTAAGTGCAGGCTTTGCCACTGCGCCCAGTATGCCTTTGCTATTGGACTCTCATTAACCATTTCTTGCCAATCTGGTCGTATGCCCTGCTCCTTGTATTCCATAATCTTTACGAGATCTGGGTCGTTCCGCTGATCTTCTTGCACTCGTTCGGTGGTCCATGACTCCTCCGGCAATATATTCGTAAGTCGTATGTCGACAATGTGCTCCTTGCTTTCCACTCGAGAACAATGTTTACATTCCATTTTGCAAGGACGACGAGATAGAGCATCCGCGTTGCCGTGATGTCCTCCTTTACGATGTTCGATAGTAAAATCATAACTCTGCAGCCTTTCAATCCAGCGCGCCAATTGTCCTTCTGGGTTTTTAAATTGCAATAACCACCTTAGCGCTGAGTGGTCAGTTCGTAGATGAAATGACTGACCGTACAAGTATTTATGGAAATACTTTACACATTCCAGTATTGCGAGCAACTCTCTTCGTGTGACACAGTAATTTCTTTCTGGCTTCGACAGGATTTTACTGTAGTATGCTATTACTTTTTCTTGCCCATCTATGATCTGAGAGAGCACACCACCTATTCCATAGCCACTCGCATCTGTGTCCAACACAAACTTTTGACCAGGTACTGGATACGCTAATATTGGTGCTGAACAGAGTTTTTCTTTCAGCTGTTCGAATGCTTTCTGTTGGTCCTCGGCCCACACAAATTGTTTGTTCTTTCTTGTTAACTCATGCAGACTGCTGGCGATGTTTGCAAATCCAGGAACAAATCGTCTATAGTAGGTGCATAAGCCTAGGAAGCTTCTTAGCTCGTGAAGATTCGACGGAATAGGCCATTCTTGAACTGCTGCTACTTTCTCCTCGTCGGTATGTACCCCTTCTGTTGTTACTTTATGACCAAGATATTTAACTTCTTGTCTGAAGAGTGAACACTTTTTCATATTCAGTTTAAGCCCTGCTGATTGTATACGCTCAAATACTTCTTTCAACTTTTCCAGGTGGTCGTTAAAATCTTTTCCCATCACAATAATGTCATCGAGGTACACCAAGCACGTTTTCCTGTGTAGTCCCCTGAGTACACGCTCCATCAAACGTTCGAAAGTAGCTGGCGCATTGCATGAACCAAATGGCATGACTGTAAATTGCCATAGACCATCGCCAATACTGAAAGCTGTTTTCTCTTTGTCTTCCTTACCAAGTTCCACTTGCCAGTAGCCACTTTGCAAATCAAGAGTTGAGAACCACTTCGCACCAGATAGTGTGTCGAGTGTCATCGATTCTTGGCAGTGGATAGCTGTCTTTTTTCGTAATATCATTTAGCTTTCTGTAATCCACACAGAATCGAGTACTTCCATCCTTCTTCTTTACCAGCACAACTGGTGAACTCCATGGACTCGCTGATGGTTCAATAACACCTTGTTTCTGCATATCGGAAATCAGCTTAATGGCTTCGTCTCTTTTGGCCAATGGAACTCGTCGTGGTGTTTGACGAATTAGTCTAGAATCACCGGTGTCAATGTGATGCTTCATGATGGTTGTTCGTCCTCCAGTTTTTCCATTTGAAGAGAAGATTGAACTGTACTTCTCCAATACTTGTAAAGCCTTTTCTTTTTGCTGTTTGGTAAGCACACCTGCCCATTCCTCCATCTGTGCTTTTATTTCCGCCCTGACAGTTCCTGATCTTCCACTTTTTATCGACGAACCCTTTTCGCAGCCTACTACGGCAGTAACTTCCTGGCAATGACCAATCACCATTCCTTTCTTTACAACTGTAGATGTATTAGTTGGATTTAATATTCGCACCGGTACTATTCCATTTTCTTTAGGTTCTACTAACGTCCTACCAAGTATGATGTTTTTATTCGTTATTTCTTTATCTGCTTCCACCACCCACAATTTGCCTGTCCCATCATCCACATTCATCTGTGCCCATATCACCGCTTCTGATTTTGCTGGAACCTCTTGGCGTTGACATGCCAGTACTCGTTTGATGTTCCCACTACGCTTGTAATCGATGTTCAATGGTAGTTCGACATTTGCATAGCGCAGTATCCGTTGATTTAAATCTAACGTAAATCCGTTGTCAATCATAAAATCACCACCAATTATTACGTCATCGATGATGTCAGCCACAATGAATTCATGTTCCCACGTGTAATTTCCAATAGATACTCGTTTCTTTATCTTACCCAGAATTTGTGCATCCTCACCCGTTGCTGTACGCAATTTTATTCCCATTAAAGGCTCAAACCTCTTTACCAAATCGCTCTTGATTATAGAATGTGATGCACCAGTGTCCAGGGTTAACATGAATTCCATATTGTCCAATTTTCCATCAATAGTCAAGCTGCTTGGCACACGCTGTAGTTGTGAAATGTGAATGATGGGGCAACCCAATGTTGGAGTCAGTTCACGCCCCGCTGAATTGACTCGAGTTAGTTTAACGATGGATTTGTGTTAGTGGAGCGATCGCTGTTCACCTTATTCTCCTTCTTTTGTCTTCCTGGAGAATTCGATCTTGATCGCTTTCGTCGTAGACGGCAGTCACGCGCCATGTGTCCTGGTTTGTCGCAAATAAAGCACTTACCAGTAAATTTGATTTCGCGTCGACCTGTTGTTCTTCCTTCAGGCTGAACTACTGATTTTACTGCCTGACGCACTGCTTCAACCAGATCTGTTGTTTCTGATTCTAATTGGCGTACCCGTGGCATTGGTCGACACATGAAACTGGCGGCTTCAAACGTCAAGGCACTACTGACTGTTTCGGCATAAGTATTCCTGGGTGACATGACTAGGGCACGCTTTGTCTCTCCGTCACGTATGCCATCTATGAATGCCTCTATTTTTATTTTTTCGACGAACTCTTCCGAATTACCAGAGAACGCAAGATGACATAAGCGCTCAATGTCAGAAGCGAATTCCTGCAGGCTCTCATTACTCCGTTGCACTCGCGATCTTAACTCCACTCGATGTAACTGACTCTTGTATTCATTTCCATATTTTTGCTGGAGTGTCTCCATCAGTGACTGATAGCTACCACGATCTTTCTCTGGAATCATCTGTAACACCTCGGAAGCATTACCTTTTAATGCGACTATTAAAGCAGCAGTCTTGTCGCTATCATCCCATTGATTCTTCGAAGCTGTTGTCTCGAATTGAAGCTTGAAGATATTGAATGGCGTGCTTCCGTCAAATGTTGGTGGCTTTAGTTTGATTGTGCTTGAATGTCGAATCACTGATGTGGCTGGTCCATTTATTTTTAGTTGGTTGAGATCGTGCTGTAATTTCTCGAACTTATCTTCCAAATCATCTACATGTTCCTTCAGATCTGTAACCTTTTCATTAACGGCTCCGGAAATTTCATCTACATGTTCTTTTAGTTCTGCAACTTTCTCATTAATAGCCCCAGAAATTTCTTGAAGTTTGTAGTTAATTGTCTTCTGGAACTCTCCCATAACGCTTTCTTGGCGAGACGAACCTTCTTGAATTTTCATACGCAATTCAGCCGAATGTTGTAGCTGTTGTTGTTCCTGCAGCATCATGGTTTTCATGAAATCCATGAGTTGACCACTCGAATCTATTTTGCTCTCTTCCTCAGCGTGCACAACTGCTTGTATATCGGCTTCCTCGAAGAACTCATGTTCTTCTACATTAATTCCCTTAGCCTCCATAGCTTGCCTCAGCCTCACCAGCAGTTTCGCCTTTGCACCTGATGACGATAGATTCATCTCTACCAACAGCTTTTTAAGCTGGTCCACTTTTAGTTGGTCAATTTTCACCATCTTTACAGAATCCCACTTCTGACACCAATTGTTACGTTTTTATTCTGTGAGCGTTTAATTCTGTTTGAATTACCTTGTTCGATCACTGGATTCTGTTAATAATAACTGCAATACTTATTCTATGCAACTATAACAGCAACAATTTATTTAATAAACTCTATTTACAATCAACTATTTACGATAAAACTCTAATGCACTTGCAAGTTTTGCCTCTGTATCGATGTTTTCGCAATCACGTTCGGGATTAGATTGATTCTCACTTCTCAACACTGGCTCTATTTATACTCTGTTGGCAACACCCCAGAATCTTCCTTTATCGAGATTCTTCTCTTTCTTTCTCGTTGGCTTGTTCTGGTTATCGCTTATTTCTTTTTGTTGACATTCGTTTCGATGCTGTCAATAGTGTCAGTCCAATAGTGATGAGTAACCAACTATCGATACTCGTTACAATATTTTTGTTTACAACGTTTAGTCATTGCATCTTAATTAATATAGCTGTCCTTTTCACACAATATATTGCGATCTTCTTTATCATCAGTGACATTTTGCGTTTTCTAATACATTAAAAATACAGAAAGAATGTGGAATGAAAAGAAATATAATACTTATGTATCTTAACCAATTAAGAATTTTATTATAAAAATTTTAATTTATTTTTGAATTTCAGACTATTGATAATGATACGGGGAAGAATATATATGAGGATGCTAGTTTTCCTAATCCGAATGATATTGAATTCGATAATCTGTATTTGGACATGAACGGTATTATTCATCCCTGTACTCACCCAGAAGACAAACCTCCGCCCAAAAATGAAGATGAGATGATGATAGCCATTTTTGAATGCATAGATCGATTGTTTGGTATAGTCAGACCAAGGAAACTCCTTTATATGGCTATAGACGGAGTTGCGCCAAGAGCAAAAATGAATCAACAAAGGTCGAGGCGTTTTAGATCTGCGAAAGAAGCTGTGGAAAAACGCCTAGAAATCAACAGAATACGAAACGAGTTATTAATAAAAGGTAATTTTTTTTTTTTTTTTTTTTCTTACAAGCTTTCTTTATTGGATCTTTCTAAATTACTTAGAAACTAACAATAAGTAATCAAATCTTACAAACTAACTAAAATTATGTGATATTCCCTATGTTCCATCACAATTTGGTGAGTCGCGAGGTATAGCAATTTCACAGCATATTCAGTGTGTCTTTTCTTTTTAATCGACGATGCCCCGTGCTCAGCAACAATTGCCTAGAAAGGGGATTCGGATGACTGTGTAATTTTTGAATGTAGCTTCTGCAAGACATTGCAACTTCCTCAGAAATTGTGGGTACATTTAAATCTCGATGGATGTTAACGTTCTTCATATACCAAGGCGCGTTTACAATAATTCGCAGACACTTGGATTGTATTCGCTGCAATTTTTCGATATTTGAGGGAGATGCGGTGCCCCAAAACTGAATACCATAAGTCCAGATTGGCTTCAGGATTGCTTTATATAATAGCACTTTGTATTCGAGATTCAACTTTCATCTTTTGTGTATCAGCCACCATAACTGATTAATTTTAAACTTGATCTGAGTTTTCTTTGCCTCTATGTGATTTTTCCAGGTCAGCCTTCTGTCGAGGTGAATACCCAAGTACTTTGTTGAGGAACATTGTGGAACTGATTGGCCATTAATTTTAAGTGGGGGACATGTATCTGGCCTTAGCGTGAAGGTTACATGTACGCTCTTTGATTCATTGACTTTTATACGCCATTTTGCTAGCCAGATTTCGAGAGAATCGATATGAGTAGGAGTTTAGTAGCTTCTATGGGGTTAGAGCGAGAGCACAATATTGCCGTATCATCTGCAAAGGTCGATATAAATGTATGGTTACTGCTGGGCATATCTGTAGTGTATAAGAGATACAGTAAGGGGCCCAAAACGCTTCCTTGAGGAACACCAGCGTGAATATCCAATGGATTTGTTGTGTAATCCTTGTAATGTACGAGAAATTGTCTTTTCGTGAGGTAGCTACTAAGCAATGAGGAGACATTTGCAGGCAGTAATAGTTTGAGTTTGTAAATAAGGCCATCGTGCCATACTTTATCGAAAGCTTGAGTGATATCAAGAAAGACAGCTGAGCAATACTTTTTTTCTTCAAAAGTGTTCCTTATTAGAGTTACAATGCGGTGGACTTGTTCTATTGTGCCGTGCTGTTTTCTAAATCCAAACTGATGTTGAGGAATCAGTTGGTTGAGATTAATAAATGGAGTTATATTCATGACAAGTAGCTTTTCGAATATTTTAGAAAGTAGAGGCAGGATGCTGATAGGTCTGTACGATGCAACTTTTGTAGGGTCTTTTCCTGGTTTTGCTATCATAATAATTTTTGAAGTTTTCCAGCATTTGGGATAGTGTTTAATACGAAGGATAGCATTGAAAATGTGCATCAGATGAATTACTGAAGCCGGAGGTAGCTCTTTTATCATTTTACCGGTAATTTTATCTGGACCAGGTGATTTTTTTGGGTTTAAATCTTTATAAATTGCATTGAATATGTCCTTTTTTTTTAAATTTGAGCGTTATTGAGCAAGGTTGAGAAGTTAATTTTGGTAATGAGGACTGTGAAGAGGGTGGATTGGGTGTAAACACACTTTTTAGGTGGTTTGCAAAAGCCAAACCCTTCTCACAGTTGCTTCTGTCCCAATTACCGCCACTCAAACGGATGAGGGAATCAGTGAGAATTGGCCGATGTGAGTTTTTTGCTGATTTCCACAAAGAGTAGTCTGACGCTTCACCAGGTGTTAATTTCGCTATGTGCTCTTCTAACTCTTTGTTGTTTTTATTTTTTAAGGCTTGCTTTAACTTTCGAGTGCAGTGCTGTAGCTGTGTTTTCAGATTCGGTGATCTGAATTCTTGCCATTGTCTTCGGAGTCTTCTTTTCTGTCTTACTAGCAATTCAATATCGGCTGGTGTGTATGGGCTATAGTTTGATTGCTAGCATACCTTTGTGCAGGTGGCTGAGCTGAGAGCTAATGAGAGGAGCTGGTTGAATTTTTCGAGTGCTGAGTCTACATCGTGTCCATTTCTTAATACAGTACTCAGAGGAAGATGGGAATTTATATATTTCTTGAATTTTAACCAGTCTATTTTTTTTCTAACGCAATTGGCTTGGGGGCTTGGTGATTTTATAGATATTACCGTGGGTGAGTGGTCAGATGATAGATCATAATTACACTCTGTGGAGATATTTTCCATCTGCAAACCTTTGGCGACTCCAAAGTCTATGAGATCGGGTATTTTCCTCTTGTCCGTCGGCCAATATGTCGGTTGACCATTTGAAATAACATAGTAGCCATGGTTAGTGATGATTGAACATAGTCTTCTGCCTTTTGGAGTTATTAAGCGGGAGCCCCAGTGAGTGTGTTTGGCGTTGAAATCGCCAGCAACCAAGAATTTGCTACCAAGAGTTGAGAAAAATTCTTTATATTGCTGTTCGGTAATACTGTATCTTGGGGGACAGTATATCGCAGATATTACTAGCTTAGAGATGTATTCTTCCAGACATATAGATGTTGCTTGCAAGTAGACGCTACTGAAATCTTCGAGAACATGATGTTTTATTCTGCTTTTTATATGGCAGTTCCTCCGCGTGCCTTACCATGCGGATGATTTGTGGTGTACAGTTTGTAATATGGTATTTGGTAGCAATTTTTGTCAGTGAAATGGGTCTCAGATATCATCATTATGTCGATTTGGCTGGATTCAAGGAATTGAATTAGCTCCAAACGGTGCTGGCTTAAACCGTTGGCGTTCCAGTGGCATATCTTGAGACAACTCATGGTCTGGATAGCAATGTTTGGAGTAACATCGTTTGATTTTTCATCATTTCTTGCATCATTGTTTGCATTGAGTTCATGAATTGGTTCATATTCTGAATTAATGTTTGAAGCAAATGTTCAAGGGTACTTGGCTGTTGTGTGGGCAGTGAGTGTTTCTGCTCATTATTTACAATGCTTTGTTGGTGTGGGTTTTGTTTTAACACGCTAGCGTATGAATTGGTTTGATTCTTGTTTGGGATTGCAGAGAAGAATTGTGTTGCATCAATATTTTGTCTCTTACTTGAGTTGGCTATCTGAGTTTGCTCAACTGGTTTTAGAGGTTGATTGCTAGAGGAGAAATTTAGCTTTAGGGTTGTATACACTGGGCAACCTCTATAATTTGCGGTGTGATTACCTCCACAATTGCTGCATTTTTTCATGCCTTTAGATTTTGGGCATATGTTTGATTTATGGAGATCTCCACAAATCACACAATCAGCTGGCAGGGTACAATATGGCTTAGTATGTCCATATTCTTGGCAGTTACTGCACTGAGGAGGTCCAGTTCTCTTATGGGGTTCTTCGATTGTGATTTTGCGATGCAATAAATATCGAATTTTATATATGGGGTGTACTTTACCTTTTTTTAGGGGTTTTGTTTCAGGCTGAAGCTCAATACGATATAACGGTTGAGGTTTATTGCTCTTGCTGGGAATGTTGAATACTGTTTTGGCTTGAAACCCTTCTTCCTGAAGGGCAAGTTTGATTTCGTTAATATCAACGTTGGGTTCGACGCCTTTGAGTACAACGATTAAGCCCTTACTACTTTTTAGCTGATATGTGTAGTAATTCTTTTTTACAGCATCAAATTCCGCAATTACTTTGCGATAATGATAATAATGTTTGCGCGGGTGATTGGAAATTATTGTTTACACACACATTAACAGGCGATTGCCGTTGCCGGAGAGGAGAGCGCTGAACACTCATATTATAAACAAAATGTTTGTAAACGATATTATATTATTTTTTTTTTTTTCCTAAAAAAAAAAAAAAAAAAAAAATCACCGAAATAACTCCTTGAGTTTCTTAGCGTCTTTTCGCAAAATATTAAATTTTTTTTTTACCGAAAACAATCACTTTTCCGACTCTATCAAACACGTCCACTCTTATTGGTGACTTATGATATATTACGGTATGGTAAATTTTAATAAAATTATTTTAAATCACGATTACATAAATTCCTAAAAGCGTATTATATCTGAGATGATGAAGAATGGGAACATATTTAGCGAATCCCATGCATACATTTTACACCTATTTTTGCACAATATATGTCTATTACTTTATATAAACTATATCGGTGTTACTTTGGACTGAGTAAGCAATTGAGAAGTCGAGCCCTCTCTCGAAGAACGAAAACTACACTCTACAAGTCTCTCATCATGCCTGTCCTGGACAATCATGGCGCTGAAGCCTGGACAATTTCCAGCTCGGATGAGCGAATGCTTGGGGTTTTCGAGAGAAAAGTCCTACGCAAGATCTTTGGACCTATTTTCGTTGGTGGCGAGTACCGAATAAGGTACAACCATGAGTTGTACGAGCTGTATGCCGATATTGACATAGTAAAGCGCATCAAAATCCAGCGGCTGCGCTGTCTAGGTCATGTCGAGCGAATGGAAGAACACGCTCCAGCTAAGAAGGTGTTATATTCGGAACCCGCTGGATAACGACGCAGAAGAGGAAGACCTAACCTCCGGTGGAAAGACCAAGTACTGGAGGATCTGACGGCGCTTGGAATTTCTAACTGGCGCCAGCTAGCGAAGAACAGAGATGGTTGGCGAAGCATACGTCAAATTAATCATTTGTTGGACCCTGTCCACATATTTGTACCATTTCGTCGGGTCGTCGATACTGAGTTTGGATAATACTGCAATTATGATTGCGTTTAGCCTTTCAACTTGCCCGTTCACGCGTGGTAATCCTGTCGTTATCTTGTGTAACTTTATATTTTCGCTGTCACAATATGTTGGAAAGTCGTTTGAAGAAAAAGCAGTTCCTCTGTCTGATATAATATTAGCTGGATTTCCAAAAACCATACTCTGACTTCCCTGCTTATATATGTACATATATATATATGTGTGTATATATATACATATATATATGTGTATATATACATATATATGTGTGTATATATATACATATATATATATATATATGTGCGTATATATATAAATATATATATATATATATATATATATGTGCGTATATATATAAATATATATATATATATATATATGTGCGTATATATATAAATATATATATATATATATATATATATATATATGTATATATATATGTATATATATATGTATATATATACATATATATATATATATATATATGTATATATACATATATACATATATATATATATATATATGTATGTATATATATATATATATGTATATATACATATATATACATGTATATATACATATATATACATATATATATATATATATATATATATATATATGTGTATATATATATACATATATATACATATATATAGATATATATATATACACACACACATATATATATATATATATATATATACATGTATATATACATATATATATGTATATATATGTATATATACATGTATATATATGTATATATACATATATATATATATATATATATATATATACATACATATATATATATATATAAAGTATACATATATATATATATAAAGTATTATCGTGCATTATTGGATTAATTGAATGCTGCAATCAAGAAAAAACGACCACATTTAAAGAAGAAAAAAGTGCTCTTTCTTCAATACAACACACCGGTTCACACAGCATTAGATACGATAAAAATGAGCTAGAACACACGTTTGAATCACCATTAAATCGATGTAACAAGTGTATTGAATCGGGAGGAGAATATTTCGAATAAATATACCGAAAAATAGCAGATATTGTGTTTAAATTGTGTTTTCTAGAGGCAGTCTTAATACATATTTGTCGCAACTTGTATATATATATTTATCTATTTTTATTTATTTATTTATAACTTAGCCGATAGTAAAAGAAATAACACAAAACTGTTTTTTTTATAAAGGTGGTTGTTGTAGGTAACTCACCGATATGAAGTTTACTTCTAGCTGACTTATTTCCTACACAAAAAGATAGATGCAAATATAATGTTTAGATTATATGTATATGTTATATAAGTTCTTTTGCGATCAGCTATTAATATTGACTTGATGCTTTCTGCATTTCAATTCACAGGATATATATTACCACCGGAGAAGCCTGCAACTGAACACTTTGACTCAAATTGCATTACACCTGGAACACCATTTATGGACAGATTAAGTTACTGTTTACATTATTACATACATGACCGCATGAACAAGGAGCAAGCTTGGAAGAACATTAAAGTTATTCTTTCAGATGCGAATGTTCCAGGAGAAGGCGAACATAAAATAATGGATTTTATTAGAAAACAACGTGCGCAACCAGATCATGATCCAAATACGCAACACGTCCTATGTGGGGCCGATGCGGATTTAATAATGCTTGGTTTAGCTACTCATGAGCCAAATTTTACCATAATACGCGAGGAATTTCTTCCTAATAAGCCGCGACCATGTGACATATGTGGTCAATATGGTCATGATATGGATAAATGCACTGGAATAAATGGGCCTGAAGTGTCTAGAGTAACAAACTTTAAGCCTGATGTTCCTGTGGGAGCAGAAGTGAAGTTCATTTTTGTACGTCTAAATGTTTTACGAGAATATTTAAAAAAAACGTTGGAAATGCCAAATTTACCGTTTAAATATAATTTCGAACGCGTATTGGATGATTGGGTATTTATGTGCTTTTTTGTTGGTAATGATTTTCTACCTCATTTGC
>OY978526.1:51187639-51212639 GCA_963854835.1 Megamerina dolium | reverse complement strand
ATAGAGTTCACCAGTTGTGTTGGAAAAGAAGAAAGATGGAAGTACTCGATTCTGTGTGGATTACAGTAAGCTAAATGATATCACGAAAAAAGACAGCTATCCACTGCCAAGAATCGATGACACTCTGGACACGCTATCTGGTGCGAAGTGGTTTTCAACTCTTGGTCTGCAAAGTAGACTGGCAAGTGGAACTTGGTAAGGAGGACCAAGAGAAAACAGATTTCAATATTGGCGATGGTCTATGGCAATTTACAGTTATGCCATTTGGCTTATGAAATGCGCCGGCTGCTTTCGAACGTTTGATGGATCGTCTACTCTGGACTACACTGGAAAATGTGCTTGGTGTACCTCTATGTCATTATCCTGAAAGGTAAATATTTTAACGATCACCTGGAAAAGTTGAAAGAAGTATTTGAGCGTATGCAATTAGCAGGGATTAAACTGAATATAATAAAGTGTTGACTCTTCAGGCGAGAAGTTAAATATCTTGGTCATAAAGTAACAACAGAAGGGGTACATACCGACGAGGAGAAAGTAGCAGCAGTACAAGAATGGCCTATTCCGTCGAATCTTCACGAGTTAAGGAGTTTCTTAGGCTTAAATATTTCCATAAATACTTGTACGGTCAGTTATTTCATCTAAGAACTGACCACGCAGCGCGAAGGTGGTTATTACAATTTAAAAACCCAGAAGGACAATTGGCGCGCTGGATTGAACAACGTAAAGGAGGACATCACGGCAACGCGGATGCTCTATCTCGTCGTCCTTGCAAAATGGAATGTAAACATTGTTCTCGAGTGGAAAGCAAAGAGCACATTGTCGACATACGATTTACGAATATATTGCCGGAGGAGTCATGGACCACCGAACGAGTACAAGAAGATCAGAAAAACGAGTTAAGACTGCCAGCTGATTTAAATTTGGAGTTGTAACACCAACGAGATCAACCGCAGGTAATTATACTAGCGAAAAGCGGGAACAGTTGGAGGAAGTACATCAGTTCATCAGAGAGCGGTCACAAATGATAAGCGATAAGATGAAGGCCAGGTATGACTTGAAAGCAAATTCAAAAGGGTTCTATGAAGGAGAGCTTGTAATGCTTCATAATCCACAACTAAAGAAAGGCCTGTCCCCTAAACTACAGACTCATTGGGAAGGACCATATGAGATTATAGCAAAGATAAATGACGTAGTGTATCGTATTCAACGTGCCTGGAATAAAAGAGCAAAGTTTAAAGTAGTGCACTTGGGGCGACTTGCGCCATATCGGGGGGAATTATAAAAACTTGTTCGGGACTTTACAATATACACTAGATTACTAACTCGTTCTTCGAGTTAACTGCAAGTACATTAAAGTGTTATTGTAAATAGTTGATTGTAAACAGAATTGATTGTAAATAGAGTTTATTAAATAAATTGTTGCTGTATATAGTTGTATAAAATAAGTGTTGCAGTTATTATTAACAGAATCCAGAGATCGAACGGGGTTTCAGAAAAGGTGATTCGATATCGTGCGACTTCAATCTTATTATGGAGAAAATAATACGAGCTGCTGATCTACGACATAATGGCACTGTTGTGTCCCTTTTTCGTAGCACCCTAACCTCTGTCTAGATATCTTATAGTTTAGGACTTACCCCTGCCTTTTTATTCTCTCCTGCTGCTTGCTGCTTCCTTTATCTTACTTCCCCACACAATTACTTTCACAATTAGCAAGTTTTTTTGTTTTCACGATATAGTTTTATTTGTCCAAGGGTTTTTCTTTCACAATACACATAATACAAAATCCTTTACAATATACACTTTGCTTTTAGGATGTAAAATCCTTTACAATATACACTAGATTAGTAACTCGTTCTTCGAGTTAACTTCATTCACTTGATTCACTAATTGTCTGATTGCCTTCATTTCAGGCCTTCTCTTAGTTTATATAGCCTAAAATATATATCATAATTTATAGTTTAACCCAATTTTAGTATAAAAGAATTTCTGAAGAAATTGCAATTTCTTAAGTAGGTCGGTTCATTGCATTTTCTTCAGTAGGTCATAATTAAACTTATTTTTAGTAAGTCATCATTATTATTTGTAGTTAATACTTCTTGTTGTAAATATTGTGCATGCGTTCAATATTTTTTTTTCTTTTTGGTTCTTTTCTTTTCACTGTGTATGGTTGTTGAATTATTTCATAATCATATAGCGAGATACGATGACCGGTTGGTTCTTTTTTTTATTTATTGTTTGTTATTTTATTTATTGTTTATTATTTTATTTATTGTTTATTATTTTATTTATTGTTTATTCATTATTTTTCTTCTTCTTCGTTCTTTATTTTGCAAGATTGTGAAATTGTTCAACAATCATACAGTGAGGTACGATGACCCTTTGGTTCTTATTTTATTTATTGTTTATTCATTATTTTTCTTCGTTCTTTATTTTGCATGATTGTGAAATTGTTCAACAATCATACAGTGATGTACCATAACGCTGACCGCGCATTTTTATAAGCATACTATAACTAATGATAATCACTTTATGTATAGTATGGTGATGATCATTATATTAATGATTATCATGCCATGAATGACATGATAGTAAAACATAATAATATAACATTTGTAACATTTGTAGTGAGTCAAAATGCATAAATTAGATGAGCATTATTTTGACTCACAACATCACTATCTTCAACAAAAGTGTCATGCTGTTAGCGTATGCCGACGATATTGACATAATTGTCATTCTACAAAGTCGAATGAGCTTTGCAGGAATACCGAACTCAGACATTGTTGCGTAGAGGTAATCCCTTACCGGACTGTCGAAAGCGGCTTTTTACTCAACAAATAGGTGGTGTGTGTCGATATGTTTTTCTTGGGTCTTCTCCAGGATCTGGCGCAGTGTGAAAATTTTGTCGATGGTAGATTTGCTAGGTCTGAAGCCACACTGATAAGGCCCAATCAGGTTGTAGAGCATGGGCTTCAATCTTTCACACAATACGCTCGAAAGGACCTTGTATGCGATGGCTTTCCATCTATACAATGACTGCACCTTTGTAGCCCATGTTGGTAGGAGTTCCATCGCACCTAATAGTGATCCATACAGAAGTTTGCTTGAATAATCATCGAAACATTTCTCGAAAGAGATACATGTTAGTAATTCATTACATCTGGCCGTAACTATTGCTCCGTTACGAAACTTTACACGTTCTCTGAATATTTTATTTTTATTAATGATAAGAACGTTAAAGAACTGACTTATATTTTCAGAGGTTTCTGTATATAACTCCTCTTTAGCTTCTGAAGTATTCGATAATCACAAATCTTTCATTAACATGGTCGCAAGTAAAGCACCATAGCGAACTACGATCCAAAGCCGAACTAAAATTACGCAATGATATATGTAAGCCACGATACAAATTTTTGTAAGCGTCTGCGGCAAATCGTTAACATTTTCTTCAAATTCCTCCTCTTCTTCGCTGTCTGGTTCGTACCCAACGTTGTCGAAGTCGCTATATACCGTATTTGATAATGCAACATTTGACGGCATTTGTACACCGCCACTTTTCATCGACATCACATCAACAATATCATCTAATGTCATCAATCCTAGACCGCACTGATCGATAAAGAAAACTTTCACAGCGTCTGAAACGCGAAATTAAAAACAATCTGTTCCACTCATTTATATTGTACTTTAATTGATGTTTCACAACTTAATAGTATTCATTTACAACATTATCCAACGTCTACGAATAGCTGTTTTCGATAAAATAGGCATTCCGACGCGTTGCCACAAAAGACTCAAGTTTTTCAAAACTTCTTGTTTAAAAGCAACAACTTTCGGATTCGGTCACTGTTATGCCGAAGATATAATAAAAAATTAATGACATCGCGCTCCGTTGGTCATTGGTTACTTATAGTAAATAAAAAGAGAGTTGATTTTGATTTAATTTTGCTAATTTTTATTTGATCACGTTTAGCACAATAAAGAAGATAATTAAGGCTATTAACGCAGTGAATTCTATTGCAAAAGTATATAAAGTTTTTGGTAGCAGAACTTTGAATTTGGCAAATTTTGCTGTAAAATCTAGTTTTCTTAAAGTAAAATATGATTTTGAAAGGGAATACATTTTTACCCATAGCATCATAACAAAATAATATTTAAAATATTCGTTTGAGAACCAATTAAAAAAAAAAACATTTTTGCGTATGAAAAAAATTAAGAAAAGTGAATAACATTTTTGAATGTAGCATGGCCATATTGGATAAGATTTTTTCAACCCGGCACCAAACAGAAAAGTTATTTTTGGGAAGCTGTGTTGTTAATCTTAATTCCAATTTAACAGCACTGACCTCATCTGATTAAATTTCTGTAATGATTTGCCATTTTCATTTTTTCAGTTTTGATATAGATTTTGTTTATTTATAAAAGAAAATACCTGTCCCAAATTACTCCGTTATGCGAAATGACTTCCATTTGCCTTCCAGCACGACTTGAGACGATGTAGCTACTCATCGATCGTGAGACGCACTTCCTAAATGGGGAAATTGTCCACTGCACGGACAAGGGCTAGCTTCAACGACTCAATATTTGGGTGTCGAGTAGAGCAAGCCATGCCTTCTAATACGGACCACAACTTGTAAGTCACAGTTAAGTCGTTTTTGCCTAGTGAGAGGCCTCTTTGGATCCTCGGGATGAGTTGGAATGCTACTCTGGATGACTGAGCCTACACACGATAGTTCTGTTTATTGAACGATTCTTCTGTGGTTAAGATTTCGAATTTGTCTGTGCGGCTGCGTAACGCTTTCGATAGGCTAACTATAGGCCAGAAAACTCGTCTTCAAAACTGGAATCATCTCACCAGTTGATGATATTAGACGCAACGCAATCATAGCTGTTGTAAAAAGAGAATTCTGAATTTCAGTATTTGAATTTGCCTGACCACTCGCTCTATCGAACTCTAACTTAATATTAGCTCTGTTTTCAATATAGGAAGATTGTGTTTCTTCATAAGTACAGCAATGTGTTATAATAACTTTTCCAAAGGCACTTACGCTCATACGTCGGAAACTATTATATTGTCATGACCTCATTTACCTTTTGCAACAGCAACGTCCCTATATGAAGAATATATTGTTACGTTTTTATTCTGTGAACGTTTAATTCTATTTGAATTACCTTGTTCGATCACTGGATTCTGTTAATGATAACTGCAACACTTATTTTATACAACGATATGCAACAACAACAATCAACAATTTACTATAACACTTAAATGTACTTGCAACTTTTGCTTCTGTATCAATGTTTTCGCAATCACTTTCGGAATTAGATTGATTTTCCTTCTTAACACTGGCTCTATTTATACTCTGTTGGCAACACCCCAGAATCTTCCTTTATCGAGATTCTTCTCTTCCTTTCTCGTTGGCTTGTTCTGGTTATCGCTTATTTCTTTTTGTTGACATTCGTTTCGATGCTGCCAATAGTGTCAGTCACAATAGTGATGAGTAACCAACTATCGATACTCGTTACACTGCCCTCATCTTAACCTTGTTCGTCCCGAACAAGTTTTTATACTTCCCCTCGATATGGCGCAAGTCGCTCCAAGTGCACTACTTTAAACTTTGCTCTTTTATTCCAGGCACGTTGAATACGATACACTACGTCATTTATCTTTGCTATAATCTCATATGGTCCTTCCCAATGAGTCTGTAGTTTAGGGGACAGGCCTTTCTTTCATTGTGGATTATGAAGCATTACAAGCTCTCCTTCATAGAACCCTTTTGAATTTGCTTTCAAGTCATACCTGGCCTTCATCTTATCGCTTATCATCTGCGACCGCTCTCTGATGAACCGATGTACTTCATCCAACTGTTCCCGCTTTTCGTTAGTATAATTACCTTCGGTTGATCTCGTTGGTGTTACGACTCCAAATTTTAAATCAGCTGGCAGTCTTAACTCGTTTCCAAAAATTGCCATTGCCGGTGTAGTAGCCGTCGTATCATGTTGTGCGCATCGATAGGCCATGAGGAACATTGGTATATGTACATCCCAGTCTCTTTGGTATTTATCTACGACTTTTCTCAAATATTCCTCCAAGGTACGGTTAAATCGTTCTACCATGCCATCAAATTGTGGATGCAAAGGTGTTGTACGAGTTTTGTATATACCCAGCATACGGCATATCTCTTGGAATACAGCTGATTCGAAATTTCGACCTTGGTCTGAGTGTAATTCCATCGGTACACCAAAACGAGTAATCCATTGGTTGACGAATACATCCGCAACTGTACTAGCTTCTTGATTTGGAATGGGGTATACTTCAGGCCATTTACTGAAGTAATCTATAACCACCAGAACATACTTGTTTACTGCGTTGCATATTGGAAATGGTCCAGCTATGTCCATAGCAATTCGCTTAAATGGAGCACCCACGATGTATTGGTGCATCTTACCTCGACTTTTCTTAGTGGGACCTTTGGCCATTGTATATTGCTTACACTTCCGAATCCAATCAGCGACATGGTCATGACATCCAACCCAATAAAATCGTTTCTTTATTTTCTCGACGGTTTTGGTGATTCCCAAATGCCCTCCACTGGAGGCATTGTGATACTCAGCTATCACTTCATTTATTCTTGCCTTGGGTACCACTAGAAGATCATAAGTGATTTTTCCATCTTCACTTTCCCATGTTCGGAATAAACATCGGTCTCGTAAGTGCAGGCTTTGCCACTGCTCCCAGTATGCCTTTGCTATTGGACTCTCATTAGTCATTTCTTGCCAATCTGGACGTATGCCCTGCTCCTTGTATTCCATAATCTTTACGAGATCTGGGTCGTTCCGCTGATCTTATTGCACTCGTTCGGTGGACCATGACTCCTCCGGCAATATATTCGTAAGTCGTATGTCGACAATGTGCTCCTTGCTTTCCACTCGAGAGCAATGTTTACATTCCATTTTGCAAGGACGACGAGATAGAGCATCCGCGTTGCCGTGATGTCCTCCTTTACGATGTTCGATGGTAAAATCATAACTCTGCAGCCTTTCAATCCAACACGCCAATTGCCCTTCTGGGTTTTTAAATTGTAATAACCACCTTAGCGCTGCGTGGTCAGTTCGTAGATGAAATGACTGACCGTACAAGTATTTATGGAAATACTTTACACATTCCAGTATTGCAGGACACAGTATTGAGTGACACAGTAGTTTCTTTCTGGCTTAGACAGGATTTTACTGTAGTATACTATTACTTTTTCTTGCCCATCTATGATCTGAGAGAGCACACCACCTATTCCATAGCCACTTGCATCTGTGTCCAACACAAACTTTTGTCCAGGTACTGGATACGCTAATACTGGTGCTGAACAGAGTCTTTCTTTCAGTTGTTCGAATGCTTTCTGTTGGTTCTCGCCCCATACAAATGGTTTGTTCTTTCTTGTTAACTCATGCAGACTGCTGGCGATGTTTGCAAATCCAGGAACAAATCGTCTATAGTAGGTGCATAAGCCTAGGAAGCTTCTTAACTCGTGAAGATTCGACGGAATAGGCCATTCTTGTACTGCTGCTACTTTCTCCTCGTCGGTATGTACCCCTTCTGTTGTTACTTTATGACCAAGATATTTAACTTCTTGCCTGAAGAGTGAACACTTTTTCATATTCAGTTTAAGCCCTGCTGATTGTATACGCTCAAATACTTCTTTCAACTTTTCCAGGTGGTCGTTAAAATCTTTTCCCATCACAATAATGTCATCGAGGTACACCAAGCACGTTTTCCAGTGTAGTCCTCTGAGTACACGCTCCATCAAACGTTCGAAAGTAGCTGGCGCATTGCATGAACCAAATGGCATGACTGTAAATTGCCATAGACCATCGCCAATACTGAAAGCTGTTTTCTCTTTGTCTTCCTTACCAAGTTCCACTTGCCATTAGCCACTTTGCAAATCAAGAGTTGAGAACCACTTCGCACCAGATAGTGTGTCCAGAGTGTCATCGATTCTTGGCAGTGGATAGCTGTCTTTTTTCGTAATATCATTTAGCTTTCTGTAATCCACACAGAATAGAGTACTTCCATCCTTCTTCTTTACCAGCACAACTGGTGAACTCCATGGACTCGCTGATGGTTCAATAACACCTTGTTTCTGCATATCGGAAATCAGCTTAATGGCTTCGTCTCTTTTGGCCAATGGAACTCGTCGTGGTGTTTGACGAATTAGTCTAGAATCACCGGTGTCAATGTGATGCTTCACGATGGTTGTTCGTCCTCCAGTTTTTCCATTTGAAGAAAATATTGAACTGTACTTCTCCAATACTTGTAAAGCCTTTTCTTTTTGCTGTTTGGTAAGCACACCTGCCCATTCTTCCATCTGTGCTTTTATTTCCGCTCTGACAGTTCTTGATCTTCCACTTTTTATCGACGAACCCTTTTCGCAGTCTACTACGGCAGTAACTTCCTGGCAATGACCAATCACCATTCCTTTCTTCACAACTGTAGATGTATTAGTTTAATATTCGCACCGGTACTATTCCATTTTCTTAGGTTGTACTAACGTCCTACCAAGTATGATGTTTTTATTCGTTATTTCTTTATCTGCTTCCACCAGCCACAACTTGCCTGTCCCATCATCCACATTCATCTGTGCCCATATCACCGCTTCTGATTTTGCTGGAACCTCTTGGCGTTGACATGCCAGTACTTGTTTGATGTTCCCACTACGCTTGTAACCGATGTTCAATGGTAGTTCGACATTTGCATAACGTAGTATCCGTTGATTTAAATCTAACGTAAATCCGTTGTCAATCATAAAATCAACACCAATTATTACGTCATCGATGATGTCGGCCACAATGAATTCATGTTCCCATGTGCAATTTCCAATAGATACTCGTTTCTTTATCTTGCCCAGAATTTGTGCATCATCACCAGTTGCTGTACGCAATTTTATTCCCATTAAAGGCTCAAACCTCTTTACCAAATCGCTCTTGATTATAGAATGTGATGCACCAGTGTCCAGGGTTAACATGAATTCCATATTGTCCAATTTTCCATCAATAGTCAGGCTGCTTGTCACACGCTGTAGTTGTTAAATGTGAATGATGGGGCAACCCACTGTTGGAGTCAGTTCACGCCCCGCTGAACTGACTCGATCTAGTTTAACGATGGATTTGTGTTAGTGGAGCGATCGCTATCCACCTTATTCTCCTTCTTTTGTCTTCTTGGAGAATTCGATCTTGATCGCTTTCGTCGTAGACGGCAGTCACGCGCCATGTGTCCTGGTTTGTCACAAATGAAGCACTTACCAGTAAACTTGTTTTCGCGTCGACCTGTTGTTCTTCCTTCAGGCTGAACTACTGATTTTACTGCCTGACGCACTGCTTCAACCAGATCTGTTGTTTCTGTTTCTAATTGGCGTACCCGTGGCATTGGTCGACACATGAAACTGGCGGCTTCAAACGTCAAGGCACTACTGACTGTTTCGGCATAAGTATTCCTGGGTGACATGACTAGGGCACGCTTTGTCTCTCCGTCACGTATGCCATCTATGAATGCCTCTATTTTTATTTTTTCGACGAACTCTTCCGAATTACCAGAGAACGCAAGATGACATAAGCGCTCAATGTCAGAAGCGAATTCCTGCAGGCTCTCATTACTCCGTTGCACTCGCGATTTTAACTCCACTCGATGTAACTGACTCTTGTATTCATTTCCATATTTTTGCTGGAGTGTCTCCATCAGTGACTGATAGCTACCACGATCTTTCTCTGGAATCATCTGTAACACCTCGGAAGCATTACCTTTTAATGCGACTATTAAAGCAGCAGTCTTGTCGCTGTCATCCCATTGATTCTTCGAAGCTGTTGTCTCAAATTGAAGCTTGAAGATGTTGAATGGCGTGCTTCCGTCAAATGTTGGTGGCTTTAATTTGATTGTACTTGAATCTCTAATCACTGATGTGACTGTTCCATTTATTTTTAGTTGATTGAGTTCGTGCTGTAATTTCTCGAACTTGTCTTCCCAATCGTCGACATGTTCCTTCAGCTTATCATCCAACTCATCCACGTGTTCTTTCAGCTCTGTGACTTTGTCATTAATAGCTCCGGAAATTTCCTGAAATCTAAGTTCAATTCCTTTCTGTAGATTTTCGATGACGTGTTCTTGGCGAGCCGAATGTTCTTGAAGCTTGGAGTCAATGCGAGATGCATTTCCTTGAATTTCCGTACGCAATTCAGCCGAATGTTCTTGTAACTTCGCATTAATTCCTTGCAGTTGCTGCTGCTGCTGTTGCATCATGGATTTCATAAATTCCATGAGTTGACCACACGAATCTGCCTTGCTCTCTTCCTCGGCGTGCACAACTGCATGTATATCGTCTTCCTCAAAGAACTCATGTTCTTCTACATTAATTCCCTTAGCCTCCATGGCTTTCCTCAGCCTCACTAGCAGTTCTGCCTTTGCACCTGATGACGATAGATTCATCTCTACCAACAGCTTTTTAAGCTGGTCCACTTTTAGTTGGTCAATTTTCACCATCTTTACAGAATCCCACTTCTGACACCAATTGTTACGTTTTTATTCTGTGAACGTTTAATTCTATTTGAATTACCTTGTTCGATCACTGGATTCTGTTAATGATAACTGCAACACTTATTTTATACAACTATATACAGCAACAATTTATTTAATAATCTCTATTTACAATCAACACTGTTTACAATCAACTATTTACTATAACACTTAAATGTACTTGCAACTTTTGCCTCTGTATCAATGTTTTCGCAATCACTTTCGGAATTAGATTGATTTTCCTTCTTAACACTGGCTCTATTTATACTCTGTTGGCAACACCCCAGAATCTTCCTTTATCGAGATTCTTTTCTTCCTTTCTCGTTGGCTTGTTCTGGTTATCGCTTATTTATTTTTGTTGACATTCGTTTCGATGCTGCCAATAGTGTCAGTCACAATAGTGATGAGTAATCAACTATCGATACTCGTTACAATATATTGCTGTTCTCATTATATATTCCTTTCTCATATGGGTAAAATACAAAAAAATGTGATAAATTAATTTACATTTATACTTCACTAATGTTCTCAGAATATTAAATATATACATTAATTTAAAACATAAACTCTGATTTTACAAATCGTTTTTATTTATTTCAATTTGTTTATCGCTAATAATAAAGTCTATATTTGGCTCTATAGCATTTGCTGTGGCAATTCGCATTACGGATTTGAAATTTATATCTGAAATTCTATTTCTTAAATTTGACTTATGAAGTTTCATTTTTGAAAAAAATTTTTCGCAAGTTATGTGCTTCCAAACATTGATACAATGTTAAATTTTTACGTTTTCACTCAATTTAATGTAAATTTTTTCATACAATGGCTCTAAATAAGCTTTTTTAATTAGTAATTTTTTGATATCTAAGGAATTATACTTGTATGCCTACTGCGTATATACATTCAAGTATATATATCTTATATATATTTCTATATATGATGTATATTTTTTTTATATATTCACGCATATGTTGTAACAGACTTAAAATAAGCCTGTTACAACCTTTTACATATGTACCTACGAAACTCTAAATTGTTATTTTGAATATAATAATTGAACAAATAATATAGCAAATATACGTATCATAGAGAAATTCATTTGATTCTTCCTCTTCTCCTTGCTGTCGTCATATAATAAATATCAGCAAATGTATACCATCAGCAAATGTATACCATCAGTTACCATGACGACAGTAATTTGATTTTTCTTCTCCTTACTCTCGTCATATAATAATATCAGCAGATGTATACACACATACACATACTCGTGTAGTCACTCACTATGACGACAGAAACGAAGAAAGAATCAAATGAATTTTCACTAAACGTAAAATGTAGCATCACAAGAAATTTGTAATTCCTAAATGCTTTATATATGAATACGTACTAAAGGTGCATGACTTGCCAACGTAAGGCATGCCAAGAAAGGGTAATGAACCCTAAACGAACGCATGGTCGAGTAAGTCGTGATCCGACATACTGTTGAAACGATCATTGCGAATTTTTGGAAACGGCCTGTTCGAATAGCTTGCTATCCGAACGAGTGCTCTTATAGTCGAGTGGGCAAATAACGCTAGACGACTATAAGTAGTTCTTGCCATAAGCGGAGCTGTCAGTTAACGAAAGATCGCTTTTAGCAGCCGGCTGCGAGCCATCAGCTCTGCCCGGGGTCATTTTGACCGACCGTATATACCAGGAGCAGCCATCCGCCACCCCGTTGGTTGTTCCTATATATATTGCTAATAGGTCTCCCTCTTCTAGGTGTGAGGCCAGGGTACTGAATACAGGAGACCCCTGTATCAGGCTACCCTACACACTTATCAGTCGCTTGGAGACTTCTGATAAGACGGATCTGCCAGACTACTGATTCATTAGGTGCGACCAGGTGACACTGGTCAAACCTATCAATTATCATCCTATAAGTAAGGTTAGATAAGGAATTGAAATTGTATTGTATTGTATTGAAAAATTGTAAGAAGAAATAAAGAAAGGATAATAAAGAAAATAAATCAAAGTAGTAGTAGTTCCATTCGATCCGAGCCGAACACTCTTCTAGTGTCGGTGAATTGGTTGTCAATAGACAATCGTGTGGAATTCGGTCCTCCTCCTACAACAAGAGTTTTTACGCTGCTCTCTTGTTCAACCCTGGCAGACTGAGTAATACCTCAGCTGGAAACAAAACAAAACTATTGCTCCTACTACTACAACTTATACAATATAAAAGACATTTAAATAAACATAAACATTTTATAGTTTGCAAGAAAAGTCCGATTTACATGTAGTATAATAAGTGCAAACAAAAAATGTGCAACATTGATAGTAGTTACTATGCTTAGTGAGTTTCCATAATTTCTGCTGAAATTTGTATTACTTTCTTTCCATACTACGGCAACACTGTTTGAGAAATAGTGTTCTTGCATGAGAGATGGTGTGTTTCTTTTGTGATCTTTAGTGTTTCCGCAAGTTTCGTGCGATGAAGATCATAGAAGCGGGAATGTATTATGCCTTTAATGTATTTCTTACTTCCCTTACAACTGAGAACAGATTAATCTCTTACCTAGCACTGGCTAGGTCTTTGATTGTTTTACGTGCCGAAAATATGCCTATCCCTGATTTATATGATTCTTTTATAGAAAATTTATATTTTTATTCAACAACTCTTTGTCCGAAGTATTCGAGCCTCTCATTTTTTCAAGTAAATGCTTAAAAAGGGAGCGTACTTTAAATAAGATCTCATTTTTAACATAGTACGTGTCTATAAAAAAGAAGAAATGGTTTTACACCTGCACATATCTGCAAATGAAATTATGGAACATGTCTTGAGAATCGATGTACCTAACTGCCTATATTGGTTTTATGTAATGTATTTTAGTAAAGTGGGTGCCGTAGCTCAGCGGTTAGTGTGTTGGCCTCTGATCTGTAGGTCGTGGGTTCAATACCCGGCTGAAGCATAACAAATTTAATATCGAAAAGATTTTTCTTTCGAACGGTACCCACCTGTCGGCAAGCAATTGGCAATTCTTCCGACAGTAACAACTTGCCATGAAAAAGCTTCTTAAAGAACTCTGTGACAAAGCTCAGAAAAAGTGATGTCACAAGTGCTCTGCCGTTCGGAACCGGCTAAAATAAGTAGATCCATTCCAATAATGTCCAAAATTTAAGACGCACAACAGTAATGGAAGAGAAGCTCGGCCAATGAGCCCTTTCGGGCTTTAAGTGCCACATATTTATTTATTTTTTATTTATTTTAGTAAAAATTGTTTTGATTCACTATAATGTTTATGTGTACAATATGTATATTTCTCTCTCAAATCAACTTGTTCAAGGAAATTAAATTATCTTCAATTGTTTACAAGTTCGAGGAAAATATTTTTTACTAATCTTTTTAATTTCTTTTGACACACTTCACCATGTGGATAGTCTTTTCCACTTGACAAAATAAATATAGAATAAGTGCTTTTATTTGAGCACAGCTTCAAAAATGTTTTTAAAATAATTCACTAAGTGAAAGTGAAAGCTCAAGAGCCAAGAGAGTTATAATTAATTGTATATGTTACATTTTCAAAGTATGTGTAATGTCTCATATCTTTGTAAGTTAAATGGATTAATTAAAAATCCGAAATGCGTAGGAGGAAATTAAAATTAAGGGTTTTCTTTAGTGTTAACCAAAATAGACGACTGAGATATCACACGCCACAACCACAATAAGAAGAAGTTCGTCTAATCGTAAAAGATAATATATCGCCAAACTGTACAAAAAATTTCTATTTTTAGCTATAAGGTTGTTTGAAGTAAATTCTGAGCAGTTTGGTTCGTGGAAATTCTAAAGTGTGGTAGATAAAGATTATCTTTTTGAAGACGTATCCTATGACATTTCTTACAAATCGAAATTACTTGATTCGAGCATGTTTGAACGCTTATAAAAAGACATCGTTCGTTTCGGCCTACTTTGAAAAGTAGACCGAAAACGGGCGTTATTGATGCTTCTCGTTTCGTTGGTGGATATAATTATAATAAATAAATTTATTTTTTTAGTTCAATCCCTTGGAGCAACTAATGGGTGTGTTTCCTGCAGCCAGCAGTTCGCATGTCCCGAAGCCTTGGTCGGAGCTTATGTCGGATCCCGTAAGTACAATAATAAACATTGTGTGTATTGATGTAATAAATAATGTATTTGTAATATATGTATTTATTTGATTTTATATGTATGTATTTATGTATGATTTTAATATCCATCGCATTTGTTCATATTATATTATATATGTATGTATAGGGTATACAAATATACCATCAAATGTAAAATTTCACTGACAAAAATTGCTACCAAATTCCATATTACAAACTGTACACCACAAATCATCCGCATGGTAAGGCACGCGGAGGATCTGCCATATTGATAAAAAGCAGAATAAAACATCATGTTCTCGAAGATTTCAGTAGCGTCTACTTGCAAGCAACATCTATATGTCTGGAAGAATTCATCTCTAAGCTAGTAATATCTGCGATACAGTATTACCGAACAGCAATATAAAGAATTTTTCTCAACTCTTGGTAGCAAATTCTTGGTTGCTGGCGATTTCAACGCCAAACACACTCACTGGGGCTCCCGCTTAATAACTCCAAAAGGCAGAAGACTATGTTCAATCATCACTAACCATGGCTACTATGTTATTTCAAATGGTCAACCGACATATTGGCCGACGGACAAGAGGAAAATACCCGATCTCATAGACTTTGGAGTCGCCAAAGGTTTGCAGATGGAAAATATCTCCACAGAGTGTAATTATGATCTATCATCTGACCACTCACCCACGGTAATATCTATAAAATCACCAAGCCCCCAAGGCAATTGCGTTAGAAAGAAAATAGACTCGTTAAAATTCAAGAAATATATAAATTCCCATCTTCCTCTGAGTACTGTATTAAGAAATGGACACGATGTAGACTCAGCACTCGAAAAATTCAACCAGCTCCTCTCATTAGCTCTCAGCTCAGCCACCTGCACAAAGGTATGCAAGCAATCAAGCTATAGCCCATACACACCAGCCGACATTGAATTGCTAGTAAGACAGAAAAGAAGACTCCGAAGACAATGGCAAGAATTCAGATCACCGAATCTGAAAACACAGCTACAGCACTGCACTCGAAAGTTAAAGCAAGCCTTAAAAAATAAAACCAACAAAGAGTTAGAAGAGCACATAGCGAAATTAGCACCTGGTGAAGCGTCAGACTACTCTTTGTGGAAATCAGCAAAAAACTCACATCGGCCAATTCTCACTGATTCCCGCATCCGTTTGAGTGACGGTAATTGGACTAGAAGCAACTGTGAGAAGGGTTTGGCTTTTGCAAACCACCTAAAAAGTGTGTTTACACCCAATCCACCCTCTTCACAGTCATCATTACCAAAATTAACTTCTCAACCTTGCTCAATAACGCTCAAAATTAAAAAAAGGATATATTCAAAGCAATTTATAAAGATTTAAACCCAAAAAAATCACCTGGTCCAGTTAAAATTACCGGTAAAATGATAAAAGAGCTACCTCCGGCTTCAGTAATTCATCTGATGCACATTTTCAATGCTATCCTTCGTATTAAACACTATCCCAAATGCTGGAAAACTTCAAAAATTATTATGATAGCAAAACTAGGAAAAGACCCTACAAAAGTTGCATCGTACAGACCTATCAGCCTCCTGCCTCTACTCTCTAAAGTATTCGAAAAGCTACTTGTTATGAATATAACTCCATTTATTAATCTCAACCAACTGATTCCCCAACATCAGTTTGGATTTAGAAAACAGCACGGCACAATAGAACAAGTCCACCGCAATAATAAGGAACACTTTTGAAGAAAAAAAGTATTGCTCAGCTGTCTTTCTTGATATCAATCAAGCTTTCGATAAAGTATGGCACGATGGCCTTATTTACAAACTCAAACTATTACTGCCTGCAAATGTCTCCTCATTGCTTAGTAGCTACCTCACGAAAAGACAATTTCTCGTACATTACAAGGATTACACAACAAATCCATTGGATATTCACGCTGGTGTTCCTCAAGGAAGCGTTTTGGGCCCCTTACTGTATCTCTTATACACTACAGATATGCCCAGCAGTAACCATACATTTATATCGACCTTTGCGGATGATACGGCAATATTGTGCTCTCGCTCTAACCCCATAGAAGCTACTAAACTCCTACTCATATCGATTCTCTCGAAATCTGGCTAGCAAAATGGCGTATAAAAGTCAATGAATCAAAGAGCGTACATGTAACCTTCACGCTAAGGCCAGATACATGTCCCCCACTTAAAATTAATGGCCAATCAGTTCCACAATGTTCCTCAACAAAGTACTTGGGTATTCACCTCGACAGAAGGCTGACCTGGAAAAATCACATAGAGGCAAAGAAAACTCAGATCAAGCTTAAAATTAATCAGTTATGGTGGCTGTTACACAAAAGATCAAAGTTGAATCTTGAATACAAAGTGCTATTATATAACGCAATCCTGAAGCCAATTTGGACTTATTCGTCTTCAGTTTTGGGGCACCGCATCTCCCTCTAATATCGAAAAATTGCAGCGAATACAATCCAAGTGTCTGCGAATTATTGTAAACGAGATTTAAATGTACCCACAATTTCTGAGGAAGTTGCAATGTCCTGCAGAAGCTACATTCAAAAATTACACAATCATCCGAATCCCCTTGCTAGGCAATTGTTGCTGAGCACGGGGCATCGTCGATTAAAAAGAAAAGACACACTGAATATGCTGTGAAATGGCTATACCTCGCGACTCAACAAATTGTGATGGAACATAGGGAATATCACATAATTTTAGTTAGTTTGTAAGATTTGATTACTTATTGTTAGTTTCTAAGTAATTTAGAAAGATCCAATAAAAAAAGCTTGTTAGAAAAAAAAAACAAAAATGTAAAATATCTCTAATATGCGACGTGTATCTGCGGAATAAATTTGCTTATTGATATTGATTATATACATTATCGCTAATCGCAATATGCCGGCGCACAGTCCCCAGTGAAATTGTAAATGTTCGCAGTTACTTAATCAAATATGTGCGTCTGCGGCACATACTCGATATTTCAACAAGGGGTGTCATTTTAAATTTCCCATTAAATTTTCAAGTGTCGGCATACAACTGTCATTCTTTGACATTTGACAAATAAGAACTAGAGATTTTTAGATATGGATCCATACACGCCTGCACAACGTATTGAAATAATAGAAATTGGCTTGAAACACGGTGAAATATAGCGAATATGTTATAACAATTCGTAAAGTTCGTATTATTTTTGTCCATCATCAAACGCCTTCTCGCACAGCTATAGTGAAATAAATTTTTAAATTTGAATATCCCGGACAAGTTAGTGATTTAATGACTCCAACTCGTGCTCGTCCGGCTAGATCAACTGAAAAGATTGTAGCTGTAGCTGAGAGTGTGGCGGAAAACCCAAGTTTGTCCATTTCGAGATGATAACAGGAATTTGGCCTATCGAAAGTCACTTTATATAAGGCATTGGACCGGAATCAAGGACCTAGGAACACTATTAACAACTACAAGGAATAGGGATATATATCATCAAATTGTAGCACAAATAAACTAACAAAAAGGAAAACAAATTATAATTATATGTAATGTAAATTTGTATGATCGCCAACATTCGGAATCGAATTGGCTTATAAAGAAGAAGAAGAAAGTCACTGCACAGTATTTTGATTTTGGTTTTTAAGATCTTGAGATCTTAAGATTTTGAGATCTAAGTCTCCATGCTTAGAAGGTGCAGTTTACACAAGTATTGTGGCCTTTTTACCATGGAAAACGCCTTACAGTCGCTGGTTGGGAATTGGAAATGCATGACGAAGATCGTGATTTCTCAAACTAAATTATTCTGAGCGAGGAGTTTCATTTTCATCTGTTTGGGTACGTGAATAAACAAAACTGTCGCAAACTTGGGTGTTCGAAGAGAAATGGTCGAACAACCTCCATTCCGAGCCAATGCTCCAATAAATATTGAAGCAGTTAAACACAATTGTCAAGTACACGCTAGATACAACCCTGCGAAAAGGCAGTAAGCGCACACGGCAAGCCAAGGAGAGAGTTGAATCAAAAGCGAAGAAGAACAACGCGTCGTGAGAAGTCTATTAATTTTGTACAATTTCAATTATTTTAATTAAAAACGTATAAACTATTAACTGTCCTGACTTTACAATTATTTCTTGGCAAACAGTAAGTGATAATTTTTCAGAAGTGGGATCACTCACAAGTGCTAGTGAAAATTGTGCGAATTGTGCCAAGTCAAACGTTCGAGACTCCGTTGGCAAATTCCGCGAATTTGAGACTTCTCTGCGTTCTCTTTTACATGCAATTTCGTTCGTTACAATTCAACTCGCGCGCAGCAACAAACGATTTGTTGTTTCGATTCGTTCTCTCTTATGCATACGGCAGTGTAGTGAAAATCAAGCATACGGCAGCAACGTGGAAAAAAGTATAAAAAAAGTATACGCTAACGAAATAAATTGACAACATCGATACTGTTGTTTCGTTCACTCACATGCATACGGCAGTGAAGTTGAAAATCAAGCATACGGCAACGAAATACGAAAAAACAAAAAAAATAAATGTAAACAATGGAAAATTTTCGCGCATTGAAATTACAAGAACTTAAGAAAAAGTGCTCGGACGTAAAAATTTCTTCCCGTGGAAACAAAGCGGAACTAATAGAAAGATTAGAAATGTTTTATTCGGAAGAAAATTTTGAGAGTGCAAACGAAAATACAATGTTAGTACAGCGTATCACGGAATTAGAAAAAACAATAAACGAAATGCAAATGCGTAGCCGCGACGAGCGCGGTAGCAACGAAAATTTTGAGCCACAAAGAATTTCATCGCCGGTGGTAAATTCTACGCAATCGGTAGTAACCTCGAATCGTGTTATATCGTCTTATCAAGTGCCGCAGTCACAAAACGTTTTTAATCAAGCAGCCAGAAATTTTGCGCAGGTTCTGTATAACCAAACGTGTTGGTCACATCCGCAGAATGCGATTGTGTCTTCGCAAATAAGCTCGTTACGCAGCGCCGATGCGCAAGTTCACATGCAGCAAGGTACGAATTTTATACCGCCAATTGCGCATGATCAAGCAACAAGTGCTAATCCGTCAAGTGCATACATAACGCCGCAAAATGTATACACACAAACACAAAATACATTGCCTCAACATTTTTATGGCACGTCACATGGTATGCCTTCGTATATGTCGGGTGCATATGTTACGCAACCAGCACCCTACGTTCCGTCAAATCAGTTTTGCAACGTGCGCGATGTGGTAGAACTTCTACCAGAATTTAATCCGATATCTAAAATGTCACTAAATTCCGTGCAGTATATTAAACGTGTTGAAACATTGAAAAATGCTTATGGTTGGAATGAAAATATTTTGATATTTGCCGTACAACAAAAGATGCGAGGTCCGATTTTAAAATGCTGGCGATAGGTACGAAAGCGGGTATTCCCGAAAGTGGTATAGTGCGTCATATTATAAACGGTATAAACGATACGGATTTGAAAAAGAAAATTTCGAACAATTATTTACGATGCAACGATTTATTGCGCGACATAAACGAATATTGTGTATACAACGATATAAAACCAGTACTAAATATGAGCTACAAACTGAATCCGAGTGCCAATAAAACGAAATTTCCTACAGCGAAAATCGACAATACAAGTGCGCGTAATGAACAAAAACGGTTCGATGGCGTTAAGTGCTATAATTGTTTAAAATTTGGCCACTATTCAAAAGATTGTTCGGAGCCACAAAAGAAAAATCGCTGTGGCAAGTGTAATCGTACAAATTATAACACGGAAAATTGTCCGGAAAATCAAAAATCGAAAGTAAACGTTATTAAAAATACAGACGGTATTGTAAAAAAAGTGATTGTGAATGGTCAACATACATATGCTTTTGTTGATCCGGGAAGTGGACGTACGCTGATTCGTAAAACATTTGCAGCAAAAATCGGACAGACAAAACCGATTACGGTAGTGCTAAAAGGTTTCGGTGGTGGCGAATACGTTTGCAAAGAAGAAATTGACGTTGATTTTGAAATCGATAAAATAAAAATTAAAATTTCTGCTTTAACGGTCAATGATGAGTTAATATGCGAAAACGTTTTACTCGGTGAAGACTTGTTATGCCAGAACGATAACCGATTAGTGATTGAAAACGGACAATGTCGCGTCGAACGCGTATTCTCGATAAATGAAGCATTACACGTAAACAATGATGCTAGTGAAGAACTTACGACTATTTTAACAGATTATCATGACGTATTCTCAGAAACGGTATCCGAACTGGGAAAATGCACAGTCGCGAAAATGAAAATTGAACTTAACACGAACACACCGATTCGCATGAAACCATACCGGGTTCCATTCGCTAAACGTCCGATAGTTACCGATATCGTACGGGAACTACTCGACAACGGGATAATACGGCAGTCTTCCTCTGCATACGCTTCGCCGATCGTATTAGTCGAAAAGAAGAACGGCGAACATCGTCTTTGCGTTGACTACCGTTGTTTAAATAAGATTACCACGAAGATGCCATTCCCGATGCCCATCATGGAGGAGCAGTTCGCGCAGCTGGCAGGTAATTGTTATTTCACTACGCTCGATTTAAGAATGGGTTACCATCAAATTGAAATGGACGAAGAATCGAAGAAATATACCGCCTTCGTCACGACTGATGGCCACTACGAATTTAACAGAATGCCGTTCGGATTGGTAAATGCTCCAGCAATGTTCCAATCAGTGATAACAGGATAATCACAAAGATGTCTCCTGGCGAAATAATGGTATATCTCGACGATGTTATTATACCAAGTACAACGATTGAAGAGGGTTTACGACGTTTACGTAAATTTCTTGAAATACTACGCGACTGCAAACTGACGTTACGTTTAGCAAAGTGCCAATTTTTAGCCACACAAATTGGACACTTGGGTCACATAATCGACAAAAACGGTATAATTCCCGGTAAGAAGAAAACCTCAGCAATTAAAGATTTCCCTACGCCGACGAATACGACTGAATTACGACGATTTCTGGGACTAACTGGATTTTTCCGTAAATTTGTCCAAGACTATTCCCTTATTTCGAAGCCGCTAACCGAATTGCTAAGTAAAGCAAATAATTTGCTGGCGTTATACGACGTTACCGCTAGCCACAAAGTGCATACCGATGCAAGCAGCATTGGACTGGCAGGCGTGCTATTGCAGTCCTACGATACGAAAACATGGCAACCTGTAGCGTATTACAGCCGACATTGTTCCGACGTGGAAAGCAGATACCATAGCTACGAGCTCGAAGCTTTGGCCGTGGTGGAAACTTTGGAACGGTTCCGATTGCTCTGCTATCGCCAAAGTCCGCACAAATAAAGAGCTGAAATCGAAGATCGCACGTTGGTGGTTAAGGCTAGAAGAGTTCGACTTCGAAGCCGTACATCGATCGAGTACCCGTTTATCTCACGTTGACACGTTAAGCCGTGCTCCAGATCAACCACCAAAGGAAGTTGAAATGGCAGGGGTTGTTATGCAAATCGCGACCGATGTCAATGATTGGTTGTACACGATTATATCGACGAGAAGTAGATGGTTTAAAATATGTCGTTCCGAAAGGCGTACGCTGGCGTGTTGTCCAGTTATGCCACGACCGCATGGGTCATTTCGCATTGGAAAAAACGATTAACCGTCTTCGGCAGACTTTTTGGTTCCCGAAAATGAGAAAATACGTACAAAAATATATCGCTTCATGCATCGAGTGCTGTTATCAAAAGGCACACGGAGGCAAGACCGAAGGACGTTTATACTGTGCCCCGTCAAAACCGATACCTTTCCGTTTAATCCACATAGATCATTTGGGTCCGTTCATCCGAAGCAAGAAAGGCAATTGCTACGTATTGGCTATATCAGACGCATTTACTAAATACCTGGTGGTTAAAGCGGTACGTGATACGAAAACGTCGCATGTAATCCAGGCCTTAAACGACTTGACTACTTATTTTGGGTTACCTTCGCAGATAGTGACGGATAGGGGTACCGCATTTACCTCCAAAGTTTTCGAAACGTATTGCGATGACAACGGAATCCAACACATCAAAACAGCTGTGCGTACACCACGCGCCAATGGGCAAGTGGAACGCGCAAACCAAACGATCTTGAATTACCTCCGCACGTCCAGTTACGATCCAAAAACTTGGGATACAACGCTTAGAAACCTACAATTTACAATTAATTCTCAGAAAAATGCGACCTCTGGGTTCAGTCCAAACGAACTTATATTCGATTTCGATCTTCGTACCATCGTCCACAATCAACTTCTCGCCTCTGTTAACGATGACGCAGGTGACAGCGAAAAACAACTAAGTATTTCTGAAAAACGACTTCAAACCGCAGAAAACATTACTCGTGAGCGTTCCAAGTGGAAAGAGCGCTTCGACAACAAACACGCTAACCCTAAGAAGTATTCCGAGGGTGACTTGGTCGTAATCGAGTCCCAACCCGCCGCAGCGGGTGAGTCACGAAAACTGGAGCCGAAATATCGTGGGCCTTACCAAATTTCTAAAGTTTTGGGTCACGATCGATACCTCGTAGAAGACATCCCAGGTATGCAGATAACTTCACGAAAATTCTGCTCAGTGTTTGCATCCGACAAGATTAAACCGTGGTGTTCCAACTGCCCCGAACTGGAAGATGATGACGACTCACAAATCGAGGACGATTTATCTACAGGATTGGCCGAGTTGTCAAGTACACGCTAGATACAACCCTGCGAAAAGGCAGTAAGCGCACACGGCAAGCCAAGGAGAGAGTTGAATCAAAAGCGAAGAAGAACAACGCGTCGTGAGAAGTCTATTAATTTTGTACAATTTCAATTATTTTAATTAAAAACGTATAAACTATTAACTGTCCTGACTTTACAATTATTTCTTGGCAAACAGTAAGTGATACAATATTAGAATTGTTATTCGCGAAATACGTGTGCGGCCCCAGAACTATCCGACCTAACATAATCTCCTTTTAGCTCTATACACTTTTCCCAGAGATATTCTATAGCTTCGATACCCTGTTTATAGTGTGAACTGTCTAGCTCATTAAAATAGACATCTACCGCAGACTCCACCTCTTAAAAAAAAAATAAATATGTGGCACTGAAAGCCTACTTATTTTAGCCGGTTCCGAACGGCAAACGCTTGTGACATCACCTTTTTCTTAGCTTTGGGACAGAATCCCTTTAGAAGATTTTTTTCATGGCAAATTGTTACTGTCGGAAGAATTGCCAATTGCTTGCCGATAGGTGGGTACCGTTCGAAAGAGAAATCTTTTCGATATTAAATTTGTTATGCATCAACCGTGTATTGAACCACGACTTACAGATCAAAATGCCAACACACTAACCACTGAGCTACGGCACCCACGACTCCAACTCTTCATTGTTTGCAAATCTTCTACCACCAAACCATTTTTTCAAATTCGGAAATAGAAAATAATCCAAAGGAGCTAAATCTGCGTGCTGAAGCAATTCGAGATTTAATTCATTGATTTTGGCCTTCGCAATAGCGGATGTGTGAACTGGTGCATTGTCTTGATGAAACAACACTTTTTTTTTCGCCAAATGCGGCCTTTTTTCTTTAATTTCATTACTTAAACGCTGTAAGAAATTAGCGTAATACTCGTTGATTGTTTTTCTTTTTGAAGATAGTTAATAAATATTATCCCACGTGCATCCCAAAAAACAGACGCCATAACCTTGCTTGCAGATGGAACTGTCTTCGCCTTCTTTGGACACTGATATTCCGCGGGAATTGTCTGAAGCTGGGTTCCATGACCAGTTTCCCTTGAATATATATACTCAGTGGGTGCCGTAGCTCAGTGGTTAGTGTGTTCGCCTTCTGATCTGTAGGTCGTGGTTCAATACCCGGCTGATACATAACAAATTTAATATCGAAAAGATTTTTCTTTCGAACGGTACCCACCTGTCGGCAAGCAATTGGCAATTCTTACGACAGTAACAACTTGCCATGAAAAAGCTTCTAAAAAGAACTCTGTGACAAAGCTCAGAAAAAGTGATGTCACAAGCGTTCTGCCGTTCGGAACCGGCTAAAATAAGTAGGTCCATTCTAATACTGTCCAAAATTTAAGACGCACAACAGTAATGGAAGAGAAGCTCGGCCAATGAGCCCTTTGGGGCTTTAAGTGCCACATATTTATTTTTTTTTATATATACTCAGCAGAAAAAGTCTGCGTACAAGGTATAAAAAGAAGAAAAGATCTTAATACAAGTTTTATAAAGTCTAATATGTTTTTTATTCATTGAATAACGTTCAGTTTTCATTTTTATAAAGATTCAGGAAATTAATTTCTTA
>OY978526.1:51157639-51180139 GCA_963854835.1 Megamerina dolium | reverse complement strand
AGTCTAGGTCTTTCATCATGAGCTAGAATCATTTCGCCCCCAGACAATAACCCTGAAATTGTGTCAGAGTGGTATTTATTGTCGATAGCCACACATTTTTTACTTTCAAAATAGTAATTGCGTAAACTATTTCTGCTTTTCATCAGTAGTTGTGAGTAAAGAAATAATATTCTAAAGTATTGTTACGTTTTTATTCTGTGTGCGTTTAATTCTATTTGAATTACCTTGTTCGATCGCTGGATTCTTGTTCGATCACTGGATTCTGTTAATAATCACTGCAACACTTATTTTATACAACTATATACAGCAACAATTTACTTAATAAACTCTATTTACAATCAACTCTGTTTATAATCAACTATTTACAATAACACTTTAATGTACTAGCAACTTTTGGCTCTGTATAGATGTTTGCGCAGTCACGTTTGGAATTCGATTGATTCTCACTTCTCAACACTGGCTCTATTTATACTCTGTTGGCAACACTCCAGAATCTTCCTTTATCGAGATTCTTCTCTTCCTTTCTCGTTGGTTTGTTCTGGTTATCGCTTATTTCTTTTTGTTGACATTCATGTCGATGCTGCCAATAGTGTCAGTCACAATAGTGATGAGTAACCAACTATCGATACTCGTTACACTGCCCTCCTCTTAACCTTGTTCGTCCCGAACAAGTTTTTATACTTCCCCTCGATATGGCGCAAGTCGCTCCAAGTGCACTACTTTAAACTTTGCTCTTTTATTCCAGGCACGTTGAATACGATACACTACGTCATTTTTCTTTGCTATAATCTCATATGGTCCTTCCCAATGAGTCTGTAGTTTAGGGGACAGGCCTTTCTTTCATTGTGGATTATGAAGCATTACAAGCTCTCCTTCATAGAACCCTTTTGAATTTGCTTTCAAGTCATACCTGGCCTTCATCTTATCGCTTATCATCTGCGACCGCTCTCTGATGAACCGATGTACTTCATCCAACTGTTCCCGCTTTTCGTTAGTATAATTACCTTCGGTTGATCTCGTTGGTGTTACGACTCCAAATTTTAAATCAGCTGGCAGTCTTACTCGTTTCCAAAAATTGCCATTGCCGGTGTAGTAGCCGTCGTATCATGTTGTGCGCATCGATAGGCCATGAGGAACATTGGTATATGTACATCCCAGTCTCTTTGGTATTTATCTACGACTTTTCTCAAATATTCCTCCAAGGTACGGTTAAATCGTTCTACCATGCCATCAGATTGTGGATGCAAAGGTGTTGTACGAGTTTTGTATATACCCAGCATACGGCATATCTCTTGGAATACAGCTGATTCGAAATTTCGACCTTGGTCTGAGTGTAATTCCATCGGTACACCAAAACGAGTAATCCATTGGTTGACGAATACATCCGCAACTGTACTAGCTTCTTGATTTGGAATGGGGTATACTTCAGGCCATTTACTGAAGTAATCTATAACCACCAGAACATACTTGTTTACTGCGTTGCATATTGGAAATGGTCCAGCTATGTCCATAGCAATTCGCTTAAATGGAGCACCCACGATGTATTGGTGCATCTTACCTCGACTTTTCTTAGTGGGACCTTTGGCCATTGTATATTGCTTACACTTCCGAATCCAATCAGCGACATGGTCATGACATCCAACCCAATAAAATCGTTTCTTTATTTTCTCGACGGTTTTGGTGATTCCCAAATGCCCTCCACTGGAGGCATTGTGATACTCAGCTATCACTTCATTTATTCTTGCCTTGGGTACCACTAGAAGATCATAAGTGATTTTTCCATCTTCACTTTCCCATGTTCGGAATAAACATCCGTCTCGTAAGTGCAGGCTTTGCCACTGCTCCCAGTATGCCTTTGCTATTGGACTCTCATTAGTCATTTCTTGCCAATCTGGACGTATGCCCTGCTCCTTGTATTCCATAATCTTTACGAGATCTGGGTCGTTCCGCTGATCTTATTGCACTCGTTCGGTGGACCATGACTCCTCCGGCAATATATTCGTAAGTCGTATGTCGACAATGTGCTCCTTGCTTTCCACTCGAGAGCAATGTTTACATTCCATTTTGCAAGGACGACGAGATAGAGCATCCGCGTTGCCGTGATGTCCTCCTTTACGATGTTCGATGGTAAAATCATAACTCTGCAGCCTTTCAATCCAACGCGCCAATTGCCCTTCTGGGTTTTTAAATTGTAATAACCACCTTAGCGCTGCGTGGTCAGTTCGTAGATGAAATGACTGACCGTACAAGTATTTATGGAAATACTTTACACATTCCAGTATTGCGAGCAACTCTCTTCGAGTGACACAGTAGTTTCTTTCTGGCTTAGACAGGATTTTACTGTAGTATGCTATTACTTTTTCTTGCCCATCTATGATTTGAGAGAGCACACCACCTATTCCATAGCCACTTGCATCTGTGTCCAACACAAACTTTTGTCCAGGTACTGGATACGCTAATACTGGTGCTGAACAGAGTCTTTCTTTCAGTTGTTCGAATGCTTTCTGTTGGTCCTCGCCCCATACAAATGGTTTGTTCTTTCTTGTTAACTCATGCAGACTGCTGGCGATGTTTGCAAATCCAGGAACAAATCGTCTATAGTAGGTGCATAAGCCTAGGAAGCTTCTTAACTCGTGAAGATTCGACGGAATAGGCCATTCTTGTACTGCTGCTACTTTCTCCTCGTCGGTATGTACCCCTTCTGTTGTTACTTTATGACCAACTTCTCGCCTGAAGAGTGAACACTTTTTCATATTCAGTTTAAGCCCTGCTGATTGTATACGCTCAAATACTTCTTTCAACTTTTCCAGGTGGTCGTTAAAATCTTTTCCCATCACGATAATGTCATCGAGGTACACCAAGCACGTTTTCCAGTTTAGTCGTCTAAGTACACGCTCCATCAAACGTTCGAAAGTAGCTGGCGCATTGCATAAACCAAATGGCATGACTGTAAATTGCCATAGACCATCGCCAATACTGAAAGCTGTTTTCTCTTTGTCCTCCTTACCAAGTTCCACTTGCCAGTAGCCACTTTGCAAATCAAGAGTTGAGAACCACTTCGCACCAGATAGTGTGTCCAGAGTGTCATCGATTCTTGGCAGTGGATAGCTGTCTTTTTTCGTAATATCATTCAGCTTTCTGTAATCAACACAGAATCGAGTACTTCCATCCTTCTTCTTTACCAGCACAACTGGTGAACTCCATGGACTCGCTGATGGTTCAATAACACCTTGTTTCTGCATATCGGTAATCAGCTTAATGGCTTCGTCTCTTTTGGCCAATGGAACTCGTCGTCGTGTTTGACGAATCAATGTGATGCTTCACGATGGTTGTTCGTCCTCCAGTTTTTCCATTTGAAGAAAAGATTGAACTGTACTTCTCCAATAGTTGTAAAGCCTTTTCTTTTTGCTGGTTGGTAAGCACACCTGCCCATTCTTCCATCTGTGCTTTTATTTCCGCTCTGACAGTTCTTGATCTTCCACTTTTTATCGACGAACCATTTTCGCAGTCTACTACGGCAGTAACTTCCTGGCAATGACCAATCACCATTCCTTTCTTTACAACTGTAGATGTATTAGTTGGATTTAATATTCGCACCGGTACCATTCCATTTTCTTTAGGTTCTACTAACGTCCTACCAAGTATGATGTTTTCATTTTGTATTTCTTTATCTGCTTCCACTAACCACAACTTGCCTGTCCCATCATCCACATTTATCTGTGCCCAAATCACCGCTTCTGATTTTGCTGGAACCTCTTGGCGTTGACATGCCAGTACTCGTTTGATGTTTCCACTCCTCTTGTAACCGATGTTCAATGGTAATTCGACATTTGCATAACGTAGTATCCGTTGATTTAAATCTAACGTAAACCCGTTGTCAATCATAAAATCAACACCAATTATTACGTCATCGATGATGTCGGCCACAATGAATTCATGTTCCCATGTGCAATTTCCAATAGATACTCGTTTCTTTATCTTGCCCAGAATTTGTGCATCATCACCCGTTGCTGTACGCAATTTTATTCCCATTAAAGGCTCAAACTTCTTTACCAAATCGCTCTTGATTATAGAATGTGATGCACCAGTATCCAGGGTTAACGTGAATTCCGGTTTGGTTTAACGATGGATTTGGGTTAGTGGAGCGATCACTATCCACCTTATTCTCCTTCTTTTGTCTTCCTGGAGAATTCGATCTTGATCGCTTTCGTCGTAGACGGCAGTCACGCGCCATGTGTCCTGGTTTGTCACAAATGAAGCACTTACCAGTAAACTTGTTTTCGCGTCGACCTGTTGTTCTTCCTTCAGGCTGAACTACTGATTTTACTGCCTGAAGCACTGCTTCAACCAGATCTGTTGTTTCTGTTTCTAATTGGCGTACCCGTGGCATTGGTCGACACATGAAACTGGCGGCTTCAAACGTCAAGGCACTACTGACTGTTTCGGCATAAGTATTCCTGGGTGACATGACTAGGGCACGCTTTGTCTCTCCATCACGTATGCCATCTACGAATGCCTCTATTTTTATTTTTTCGACGTACTCTTCCGAATTACCGGAGAACGCTAGATGACATAAGCGCTCAATATAGGAAGCGAATTCCTGAAGGCTCTCATTACTCCGTTGCACTCGCGATCTCAATTCCACTCGATGTAATTGACTCTTGTATTCATTTCCATATTTTCGCTGGAGTGTGTCCATCAGTGACTGATAGCTACCACGATCTTTCTCTGGAATCATCTGTAACACCTCGGAAGCATTACCTTTTAATGCGACTATTAAAGCAGCAGTCTTGTCACTATCATCCCATTGATTCTTCGAAGCTGTTGTCTCGAATTGAAGCTTGAAGATATTGAATGGCGTGCTTCCGTCAAATGTTGGTGGCTTTAGTTTGATTGTGTTTGAATCTCGAATCACTGATGTGGCTGGTCCATTTATTTTTAGTTGGTTGAGATCGTGCTGTAATTTCTCGAACTTATCTTCCAAATCATCTACATGTTCCTTCAGATCTGTAACCTTTTCATTAACGGCTCCGGAAATTTCATCTACATGTTCTTTTAGTTCTGCAACTTTCTCATTAATAGCCCCAGAAATTTCTTGAAGTTTGTAGTTAATTGTCTTCTGGAATTCTCCAATGAAGTTTTCTTGGCGAGACGAACCTTCTTGGATTTCCATACGCAATTCACTAATAACACCCTCTTGGCGAGCCGAATGTTCTTGAAACTTGGAGTCAATGCGAGACGCATTTTCTTGTAACTTCGCATTAATTCCTTGCAGTTGCTGCTGCTGTTGTTGCATCATGGATTTCATAAAATCCATGAGTTGACCACTCGAATCTATTTTGCTCTCTTCCTCAGCGTGCACAACTGCTTGTATATCGGTTTTCTCGAAGAACTCATGTTCTTCCACATTAATTCCCTTAGCCTCCATAGCTTGCCTCAACCTCGCCAGCAGGTCCGCCTTTGCACCTGATGACGATAGATTCATCTCTACCAACAGCTTTTGAAGCTGGTCCACTTTTAGTTGGTCAATTTTCACAATCTTTACGGAATCCCACTTCTGACACCAATTGTTACGTTTTTATTCTGTGTGCGTTTAATTCTATTTGAATTACCTTGTTCGATCACTGGATTCTTGTTCGATCACTTGATTCTGTTAATAATCACTGCAACACTTATTTTATACAACTATATACAGCAACAATTTATTTAATAAACTCTACAATCAACTCTGTTTATAATCAACTATTTACAATAACACTTTAATGTACTAGCAACTTTTGGCTCTGTATAGATGTTTGCGCAGTCACGTTTTGAATTCGATTGATTCTCACTTCTCAACACTGGCTCTATTTATACTCTGTTGGCAACACTCCAGAATCTTCCTTTATCGAGATTCTTCTCTTCCTTTCTCGTTGGTTTGTTCTGGTTATCGCTTATTTCTTTTTGTTGACATTCATGTCGATGCTGCCAATAGTGTCAGTCACAATAGTGATGAGTAACCAACTATCGATACTCGTTACAGTATATTAAAGTGTTTTAGATTAACATATAACCATATTCTGCCATTAAAAATGTTCAATCTACCAAATCTTAAGATTTCTTGGTCTTGTATGCTGAAAGTCATTCTTATGAGAGAACACACACACATCATACTGCATATTGTAGTTACTTGTAATCGCTGCACGAACTGGAATATTTTAATGAATTTCAGGGGTTGACAATGTCAATCTTGGATAATTAAGCTTTCATTCACATAATAATGTCCGAGAAATTTCTAGCTACCATTACATAGAGCAGGGTAGGTACGCAATAGATGAAGTTGGTTTCAAGTTTTTCTTTACCTCTGCAGCTTCTGCAGAAGTCGTGTACGAGATTACCCTTGTTGCAGCATGAGAACCAATTAGACAGTGACCAGTGACCACTCCCCATTAGTTGAAATTTCTTCGCTATTAAGATCAGTAAGTTACGTGATCGTTATTGAGTAAAGGCACAGCAATTTCGCTATCCTGCAAATTTGTGTATCCGTTCATCTTTTCTGGAAGAAATTGAAGGTGTTAACTTCTAAACTATACTTATACGTGGATTTGTATACATACCGTCACAATTTTTTCGGTTTACGCCTCCTGCGACGCGGTTGTTATCTTAGGAGATTTCAATGCGGGAATTGGCAAAGAGGAGCGATTCAGACAATGGCGAAAGGTTGTGCTGTTTCGCAACAAGCACTAACATAAGCAGTACATAATTCCCGCATATGAATATCCACAAAGGAATCTGGATGATCCCTGGAACGTCACTAATAAATAAAATTGATTATTTACTTATATCTAAACGATGAATATCTTCTATTACGGACGCAAATATATTGATAGTGACCATTTTCTCGTGAAAACGAAACTTAAATATTGTATCACAACAATAAAGAAAGAAAATGGGCTCCAAATACCGAAATGGAACATCGACCATTTGCAACATTAGCAACAAACCGAAATTTTCCAAAAAAAATCTTTCTGTATCACTTCAAAATTCAATATATGATAGCTAATTTGATATAGTGAAGGGTTGACGCATACTTGTGTTCTTTACATTAGTTTAAAGTTTACTTTTATTATATTTTCCTTGTGTTTTTGCATTCGTGTATTGTGTAATTATTGCTTATTGTTGTTTTTATATTCATTTGCAAATTTCTTCTAACTGTTCTATTTCATATTTCAATTATCTATTGCGTTTGTTTACGTTATAATTTTAGTTACAGCGGCTACTGTATTGTCAGCGGCTTATTTATTTTGAGGTGTACATTACACCTTGCTAACAGCATCCTTATTACACCTTAACTTATTATTCTTACTAATATTGAGTAAATTTGGCTTATTCTTGTTTTTTAACTTATTAATTTATTTTTCTGACTAATATTGTGTACTTTTTGCTTATTGTTATTTTTAACTAATTACCTTAATTTTCTTAATTATGTTTATAAAATATTTTACTCTCTCTCTATCTCTCTCAATAATCTATTAATTACTTTTAAACTTGATGTCGTGCACTGTAGGAAATTGCAATATCAGAAGTGATTCTGAAGCGATTTCAAAAGCTTTAAATTTGTGGATTCTTTTGCTTCCGAAAAGGAGTGTTTAAAAAAAACATCCACAATTAGTAAAATTGTTCCACGGTCTGCTTCATCTGAGTTGACTGAATTTACTAATACATCCTCTGCCATCTACCCCTCAAATACCCTCTTCTCTTGAGCCGATACCACTGATAATCTTCAGTTCACCTCGCAATGCTTCGTCTGGCAACGCTTTGTCTGGTGAATCTTCAAATGAAATAAACATCAGTGTTTCATCGTCCTCCAAAAGAGGTATTGACAACACTGTCACTTCTGTAAGCACAACTTCTGCTTCAACTTCCGCAAACGGCTAGTAGCTTCGAAAGCAGCTGTCGCCCCAAAAAACTTAATCTTTGTTCCACCCAAGAAGTCTATTTTCGTTTCAAGGTTTTAAAATGAAATCACAACTGATGATATTGGCTACTACATCAATTCTAAATTACAAATATATATATATATATATATATATATATATATATACATATATATATATATATATATATATATATATATATATATATATACATATATATATATACATATATACATATATATATATGTATATATATATATATATACATATATATATATATATATACATATATACATATATATATATATATATATATATATATATATATATATGTGTGTGTGTGTGTGTGTCACTTATAAGCCCCGAAGGGCTCTTTGGCCCAGCTTCTCTTCCATTACTGTTATGCGTGTTAAATTTTGGGCGGTATTAGAAGGGACCTACTTATTTTAGCCGGTTCCGAACGGCAGAACCCTTGCGACATCACTTTTTCTGAGCTTTGTCACAGGGTTCTTTTAGAATCTTTTCCATGGCAAATTGTTACTTCCGGAAGAATTGCCAATTGCTTGCCGACAGGTGGATACCGTTCGAAAAAAAATATTTTCGATATTAAATTTGTTACGCTTCTGCCGGGGATTGAACCCACGACCTACAGATCAGAAGGCCAACACACTAACCACTGAGCCACGGCACCCACCTGCACTACAAATATCTGATTTTACTATTCGTAAATTCAATTTTACATATAATAGAAATATTTTTTCTTCAACAATTGATGTCCCAGTTGATAACCTTGTAAATGTTTCTTTGTGGCCAAATGGTGCATTAGTGAAAGAGTTTGTGTATAAGCCTAAACCTGTCGTTGAAAATGTTGCTCGTATTTTACGTCCTATCTCTGCTTCAAAAAATTAAATTTGGCTTACCGTTACTTCTTGGCTTATTATCCAAATTTTAGAAGTTTTAATACAACACAAATATTCATTTGAATAGTAATTTGTAATTACCACTTTTTAACATTTTCGGAAACTTGCCTTAAACCAACTGTTCATAATTCTGACATATTCTGCAATTATTACCAAGTAACAGGAAGGACGGTTTACACAAAATTGGAGGCGGCGTTCTTATCGCCGTACAAACCATTTTCGCTGAAAATTTAGAATTTATATGTGTACGCGATCAATTTGGTTGCAACTTTTTATATATAACTTGCTTCTACATTCCGCCACAGGCTGACTTAAACATCTAATTTAAACATGCCGGTTTACTAAAATCTCTGTACTTTAGAATACTCCTACAGATTCATTGCTAGTTTTAGGCGATTTTAATCTACCATTTATTTCTTGGAATGTTGTTGATAACACTATTACCCCGTTATCTTCCCGTGAATGCTTTAATGAATTCTTAGATCAAATTATCGCTCTCTCAAATAAATACAATCACGAATAATTCTGGCAAGTGCTTGGATTTAGTATATGTTGATGATGTATCGAAATGCTCAATATCACGTTGTAGTCCGTTCGTATGTCCAGGAGACCATTATCATCCCTTACTTGAATTATCCTACGAAATCCACAATAATTACCGCAATACAGTTATATGTCAAATAAACGAAATAGGAATTTCCGTTATTTATTTGATAAAACCAACTATTCGAAACTTATGAATATGTTATCTGCCACAATCTGGCCACAAAATGTTGATGATGTTGATGAGGCTGTTATTACCTTAGTAACATAATGTATGACGCTTTCCTATTATGTGTTCTCAAATGTGAAATATCAACCAAAAGGGACAACGCTGCTTGGTTTACAGAGGAGTTGGAAAGAATTAAAAACATAAAATCATGTTCTTTTAAAATATACATGAAAACCCGCGTTTCGATCTTCAATGAAACACAATGATACCACATCTAGTAGTGAATATGATATTTCTAATGTTTGCTGATTTTTTCAATCCAATTACTCAACCGAGTCTTTCATTACAGACATTTCTTAAAAAAAAACAGACATTTCATACCCCTTTTTAATATCTTCATACGGTTTCATTGCAGAACCTTTTTCGTCAGCTGAAGACGTCCTCTACCATTTGAAAACTCTTAAACATTCCTTTAGCTCTGGTCCTGACAATATTCCAACGTCTATACTTGGTAATTGAGCTGACCATCTTTCCGTTCCTTTGTCAAGAATCTTAAACTCTTCACTCAAACACGGAATTTTTTCACAATTGTGGAAAGAATCTTATACCTCTTTATAAGAGTGGAAGTCGTTCTTCTATTGAAAATAACAGAGGCATTGCCAAACTTAGTGCTATTTCTAAAATGTTTGAGGCCTTAATAACAAAACAAATCATCCAATCCGCCAGCTCAATTATCTCATTGTCCTAACACGGATTTTTGAAAGACAAGTCGATTCTAACCAACCTGTTAGAGTTTTCTTTACGTGTAATAGCCGGTTTTACTTTAAATTGTCAAACTGATGTCATTTATACTGACTTCAGTAAAACATTCGACATAGTAAACCATCAGCTACTTTCAAAAAAGTTAGACATTATTGGCTTCCCGCCAATTTTGCTACGTTGGATTAAATCTTACTTAAAACAAGGGAACAAAGAGTGTTATTTAAAAATACATTGCCGAAATATATTGATGTCATTTCTGGCGTTCTTCAGGGAAGACATCTTGGGCTTATACTTTTTTTCCTCTTTATCAATGATTTGCCCACAGAGACAAGATTTTTTGAAATTTTAATATATGCCGATATATGATCTTTTAACGTCGTACAGATCAGTGGTTGAGCAGGTTCATCTCTAAGATGACCTCGACAATTTGGTCAAATGTTGCAATATAAATTGCATGAGTTTTAACATAAAAAATGTAAATTTAAGTGTTTTTCAAGAAAATCTCCAGTTTCTGTCACATATAAAATTCAAGATCACACCCTAGAACAAGTTCTAATATTTTCTGACTTGGGAGTTACCATGGATACCAAATTGCGCTTTAATTATCATATTAACATCTGTGTGAATAAAGCTAAGGGAGCCTTCATTAAAATATGGTCTAACGAATTTAAGAATCCATATATTACAAAAACTCTTCACTACATTGGTTCGACTTATACCGGAATATGCATCTGCTCTTTGGACCCCACATAATCAATTGTATAAAGATAAACTGAAATCAGTTCAAAATCAATTCCTACTGTTTGCTTTGAGTAACCTGAGTTGGGACCCCATGCTGAATCTTTCTCCATACAGAGACCGCCTTAATCTTTTGAGTCTACAATCTTTGAAGAGTCGGCGATTAATGCTGAGTGTAACATTTATAATTAAACTTTTAATTGGAGATATATAGCGCTTTCCTTCTTAATAATTTAAGTTTTAATATACCGTCAAGAGTATCACGGTACTATGTACCTATTAGGATCGTTACTTGTAAAACGAATTATGGGCAACATTATCCGTTTCGCTGTTTATGTTGCGATTTTAATTATTACTATTATGTGTTTGATATATCCTCTCCACTTTCCACTATAAAAGCTTGCTTATTGAATATTATTAATTATTAATTATTTCAGCTGTTTTTATTATTTTTTCTGTAGCTGACGCGGATACTAGATTGTCTTCTGCCTCCAAACCGTTTTTACAAAGCAGTCCGGACTGCTACTGTTATCGGTCACCGATCCGTGCGATCAGATCGATGCGCCCCTCGGTCGGTTGCGGCTCGTAAAAAAGTAGACGGTATAAATTTCTATAAAAACACTAAACAGCAGACAAAAGGGTTTCAACCTAGACTAAACACCTGCAAACAAAAAAATTATGCTATTCTGAGCGAAGAACACACTGTAATTGAGCGTTGGAAAGAGTTCTTTCATGAATGATATAACCCAGTTTCAACAGTGGGTGTCGTAGCTCAGTGGTTAGTGTGTTCGCCTTCTGATCTGTAGGTCGTGGTTCAATCCCCGGCTGCTGATGCATAACAAATTTAATATGGATAAGATTTTTCTTTCGAATGGTACCCACCTGTCGGCAAGCAATTGGCAATTCTTCCGACAGTAACAACTTGCCATGAAAAAGCTTCTAAAAGAACTCTGTGACAAAGCTCAGAAAAAGTGATGTCACAAGTGTTCTGCCGTTCGGAACCGGCTAAAATAAGTAGGTCCCTTCTAATACTGTCCAAATTTAAGACACACAACAGTAATGGAAGAGAAGCTCGGCCAATGAGCCCTTAGGGGCTTTAAGTACCACATATTTATTTATTTTTTTTTATTTTAGTTTTAACAGAAACCACTTCTCTTCTAAACATCCCCCCTGATGAAGACGATACTGAGCCAGAGCCCACACTTGAGGATCTTCACACAACCATCCATCGTATGAAAAATAATGAGGCTCTCTACATCTGTGTTTAATTTACTTCGCAATCAAATCAGAAGTTAAATCCGGTAACCTATTCAACCGTTCAGGGCTTACTATGGCTTATGCTGATGATATTACCATCGTGGCACGGAATAAGCATTACCTCTCCGAAATTTTTCTTGGCAGAGAAAAACAAGCAAAAGCAGTAGGACTCAGAATAAACGAAAGTAGAACGAAGTATTTAAGAATCTCGCGAAGCGAAGAGAGAAGGCGACCTGAAAACTTTGCAATCGGCCCGTACCTGTTTGAAGGAGTATCCTGTTTCAAATACCTGAACTTCCTGATAAATAATTATAACAGCTGCTATGATACAATACATGAAAGAATTGTGGCTGCAAACACAGCATACTTCGACCATATAAAACTGTTTAAATCTAAGCTACTTTCGAGGGAACTAAAATTACGGCTATATCAAACAGTAATTCGGCAAGTACTATCGTATGACTGCGAAAACTGGACCTTGACATCTAAAGACGAAATGAGTCTAAAAGTTTTCGCGAGAAAAGTGCTCCGTAAAATATTTGAGCCAATACGCAATGAAGATGGCTCTCACCGAATACGGTATGTCTAAATCCCTTTAGACAAGCCATATGGTCAGTCCCTGAAAGAAGAAAATAAATAATGAAATAGAATTTATCTAATGAATTAATTATACTTACGTCCCCCTAAAACAAGTTATACCTACCTTACCTTTCATACTTACCCAACTCTCCACATAAATCCACCTTTTATGTTGGGTTCTCGCGGTTCGTGTTGATCGACCGATGTTATCATTTTTATACCCTGCATAATGCAATATGCATGGTATATTCATTTCGGTCAGATGTTTGTGTCCACTTGAAGGAATCTCCGGAGATATAGACATGGATATATATTCGTGATCAGCGTCGATTAAATTTTCGATTTAACGATGTCCGTCCGTCCGTCCGCCCGCCCGTCCGTCCGTCTGTCTGTCACCTGGCTGGTTCGCACGATAACTTGAGTAAATATTGAGCTATTTCGATGAAATTTGGCATAAGTAATCTATGATCCAAGGGTACGGAGGGGATTGAAATTGGGCATGATCGGTCAATAACCACGCCCACACCAAGCATTCAAAGCGACTAACCTCGAAATTTTCAAAATATTTAACTTACTATAACTCACATAATATACCACTTGGGACAACAATATTTGGCACATAGACTTATATTATACTACTATATAACCTCGCCAAAAGTGGTTGAGCCACGCCTACTTTTTAGCGTAGCTCTCATACAAAGTGTCTGTACTTCTTTTAAATTGAAACAGCTGTAACTTCTACAATCTTCTGTCCAGAATAACCATAATTGACACTTAGAATAATATCGTAGTCGGTAATAATATGGTAGAAAATCAGTGTGCCACGCCTACTCCTTTTTGGGTCTCCCATACAAAGTTGCGGAAATTAAAAAAATGTTACCGGTTATAACTTGCAAACTATTCAGCGTAGAATAACGAGATTTAAGGTGTGGATTAGTATTGTACGAGCAACTAGGCTCACAGAAAATGGGTGCACCACGCCCACTGTTTATCGTAGCCCCCATACAAATTTTAAATTGAAACAGCTGTAACTTCGGTAATCTTCTGTCTAGAATAACCATAATTGACACTTAAATTAATATCGTAGTCGGCAAAAATCTGGCAGAAAATCAGTGTGCCACGCCCACTCCTTCATGAGTCTCCCATACAAAGTCAAGGGAATTAAACTAAAACTTTTAAGCTCCATAACTTACAAACCATTTAGCGTAGGACAACGAGATTTAAGGTATGGATTAGTATTGTACGAGCAACTAGGCTCACAGAAAATGGGCGCACCACGCCCACTGTTTATTGTAGCCCCCATACAAATTTTAAATTGAAACGGCTGTAACTTCGGCAATCTTCTGTCTAGAATAACCATAATTGACACTTTAATTAATATCGTAGTCGGCAAAAATCTGGCAGAAAATCAGTGTGGCGTAGCCCACTCCTCCATGAGTCTCCCATACAAAGTCAAGGGAATTAAACTAAAACTTTAAGCTCCATGACTTACAAAACATTTAGCGTAGGACAACGAGATTTAAGGTATGGAATAGTATTGTATGAGCAACTAGGCTTACAGAAAATAGGCGCACCACGCCCACTGTTTATCGTAGCCCCCATACAAATTTTAAATTGAAACAGCTGTAACTTCGGCAATCTTCTGTCTAGAATAACCATAATTGACACTTAAATTAATATCGTAGTCGGCAAAAATGTAGCAGAAAATCAGTGTGCCACGCCCACTCCTTCATGAGTCTCCCATACAAAATCAAGGGAATTAAACTAAAACTTTTAAGCTCCATAACTTACAAACCATTTAGCGTAGGACAACCAGATTTAAGGTATGGATAAGTATTGTACAAGCAACTAGGCTCACAGAAAATGGGGGCACCACGCCCACTTTTTATCGTAGCCCCCATACAAATTTTAAATTTAAACAGCTGTAACTTCGGCAATCTCCTGCCTAAAATAACCATAATTGAGACTTAGATTAATATCGTAGTCGGAAATAATCTGGGAGAAAATCAGTGTGCCACGCCTACTCCTTCATAGGTCTCCCATACAAAGTCGTGGGAATGAAACTAAAACTTTTAAGCTCCATAACTAACAAACCATTTAGCGTAGGACAACCAGATTTAAGGTATGGATAAGTATTGTACGAGCAACTAGGCTCAAAGGAAATGGGCGCGCCACGCCCACTGTTCATTGCAGCCCCCCTACAAAATGACTGAAATTCTTTTAAATTTAAACAGCTGTAACTTCGGCAATCTCCTGCCTAAAATAACCATAATTGACACTTAGATTAATATCGTAGTCGGAAATAATCTGACAAAAAATCAACATGCCACAGCCACTTCTTAATGGGGCTACCATACAAAGTTTGGAAAATTAAGAAAAATTTAAACCGCTATAACTTACGAACAATTCAGCGTAGGACAACCAAATTTAAGGTGTGGATTGATATTGAAAAATTAAGTAGATATGCCAGAAAGAGATACGTCACGCCCACTTTTTATATATCTTCCGTATAAAGTCTCGGATTTGTCTCAAACATTAAAACACCCATAACTTACTAATTAATACGCCTAGGTCAAACCATTGCAACCTATGTAGTTTAGTATTATAGGCAGAAATTGATCCTCCAAAATTGGTGAGGTACACCTGCTTCTTAATGTAGATCCTATACAAAGTAGTGGAAGAAAAGGATGGATATACGAGCAAACTTTTTATATATATCTCTACATATGCAGGGTATAATTTGGTCGGCCCCAGCCGACTGTAAGGAGATTTTTTTTTCTTTCGGTCCTTGAAGATTTTTTGGCGAGATTGTGTTTTTTCCGCGCTTTTTCTTTTTTTTATACAAATTCGAACATTTTATATATACACGTATATATTGCTTTTCCAATCGCGATACATACATTGTAATAATTATAAATTATAAATTAGTGCATGAACTATAAACGAGTAAATCGAAATATAAAAAGACGTATAGTGAAATAATCATTGTGTATAAATTATTCACGGTACAATGACGAATTGCTGGAATTGTGCATGTCAATTTACAAGTTTCTGATAGTTTTCAATTCACGTACTTCTTGTAGATTTTCTCATATCGAGAATGGCAGATGACAGAAATTGATAGTCATAGTAATGTAAGTGAGCAGACCTAATAAAACAGCAATCAGCAGTTTAGTTAATCCGCAATACTGCCGTCTGTCAGGTTAATATTTTATTCGGATTTAGTGCGCCGGTAAACCGGATTAACGCTGCCGTCTGTCTAGGCTATTATGGCGGTTTTAAATGGGATAATTTAAAAGAGGTTTGTAAGATAATTCCGAGGCTTAGTATGGGAACTCATATAAAAAGTGGGTGTGGCTTTCCTCTTTCTTGTAAATCTAATTAACTTTGCAATATTAATTCACAACTTAAATTTCATAAGTTCATAAGTTTATGCGGTTTAATTTTTTTATTATTCGCAACTTTTTATGGTAGCCCCATTAAGAAGTGCGCATGGCATGCTAGTTTTTATCTCCGACAACGATATTAATCCAAATGTCAATTATGGTTGTTCTAGACATAAGATTGCAGTAGTTTCAGCTATTTCAATTTAAAAGAAATTCAGTTTATATGAAAGCTCCTATAAACAATGGGCGTGGCTGGCCCATTTCTTGTGAGTCTAGTTGCTCTTACAATACTAATCTATACCTTAAATCGGGTTGTTCTACGTTGAATAGTTTGTAAGTTTTGGCGGTTAAATTTTTTTTAAATTTTCGCAACTTTGTATTGAGACCCCAATAAGAAATGATCGTGGCATGCTGATTTGTTGCCCGATTATTTCCGACTACCATATTAATCTAAGTGTCAATTATGGTTATCCCAGGCAGAAGATTGTAGAAGTTACAGCTGTTTCAATTTAAAAGAAGTACAGACACTTTGTATGGGAGCTATTATAAAAAGTAGGCGTGGCTTGCCCATTTTGGCATAATATAATATGCAAGGTATATTCATTTTGGTCAGATGTTTCTAACCACTTGAAGGAATCTCCGGATATATAGAAAAGTATATAAATTTGCGATCAGCGTCGCTTAAATTGTCGATTTAATGATGTCCGTTCGTCCGTCCGTCGGTCTGTTCGTCACCTGGCTAACTAGATACAATAACTTGAGCAAATATTGAGCTATTTTGACGAAATTTGTCGTAAGTAACCTATGATCCAAGGGTACGGAGGGGATTGATATTGGGCATGATCGGTCAATATCACGCCAACATGAAGCATTCAAAGCCACTAACCTTTTCAAAACCTTTAACTTGCTATAACCCACTTAATATGCCATCTGGAGCATCAATATTGGGCACATAGAGTTTCTTTATACTGTTACACAAGCTTGCTAGAAATGGGCGATCCACACGCACTTTTTATAGTAGCTCCCATACAAAGTTTCTGTACTTCTTTTAAATTGAAACAGCTGTAACTTCTACAATCTTCTGCCTGGGATAACCATAATTGACACTTTGATTATTATGGTAGTCGGCAATAATCTGGGAAAACATTAGCGTGCCACGCCTACTTTTTATTAGGGCTTCCATACAAAGTCGCGGAAAATAAACAAAAACTTTTAAGCGCCATAACTTATAAAATATTTAGCGTGGAGCAACGAGATTTAAGGTGTGAATTTGTATTGTAAGAGCAACTAGACTTAGAGCAAATGGGCGCCCCACGCCCACTGTTTGTAGTAGCCCCCATAAAAAATTACCGAATTTCTTTAAGTTGAAGCAGCTGCAACTTATGTAATCTTCTGTCTAGAATATCTATAATTGACGCTTAGATTAATATGGTAGTGGGATATATAATATGGCAAAAAATCAGCGTGCCACGCCCATTTATTATTGGGGCTCCCATTCAGTCCAGGGAATTACACAATAATTTAAACCGCTGTAACTTACGAGCTATTCAGCATAGGACAACCAAATTTCAGGTGTGGCTTAATATTGCAAAGTTGATTACTTTTACAAGAAAGAGGTAAGCCATGCCCACTTTTTTATAGCTCCCATACTAAGCCTCGGAGTTTTCTTAAAAACCCCCTTTATATTATACCCTTTAAAACCCCCAGAACTTACAAATATGATATTTCGTCAAAGTCAACCATATTTTGGGTGTAGATTAGTACTATATGCAAAAATTGTTCCTCAAAAAACTGGTGAGCCACGCCTATTTCTTAATGTAGCTCTCATACAAAGTAGTGGAAATAAAAGAAAAGGTGGATATTCGAGCAAGCTTTTAATATATATCTTCATATGCATGGTATAGCTTGGTCGGCCCCAGCTGTAAAGTCATTTTTAAAATTTTTTTCTTGACTAGTGTTCAAACTCGTTACATAAAAGAATTTAAGCCCTACATAGACTCCTGCTATTTTTTCCACAAAATGTATGGAGCGGGTCCATAGTACATCGGTAAGATCATGCATTTTTGAAATTTGTATAACTTTAGTCCAAGCAATAATCGCTGCATGCCTTGGTGTGACATGTTCAGCTCACGAGTCATCCTCTGCCACTGTGTCGTGCATTTCGTTCAATTCGCTTGAGAACTTTTGAAACCATTTCTGGAGATGTTGCTGTTTTTTCTTACCACTTCCACGGCGTTTAGCAATGCTGTCAGCACCGTTGTAACGTATTATGGTACGATACACAACAACTTTATTCCCTTCAAGATTTTTTAGCTGTTTAACAATTTCCAGTTGCAATCTTATATAGAGCAATCACACTATTACTTTTGAATTCCATCATGTAAAGTGTTTTTTTTTTAAGAAAACTCAGGCCAAAAAACTTTTTTGCACTTGAAAACAATAGAATGAACTGTCATCATGTTAAATATTGTATAACAGCTGTAGTACAAGCGGTTTGAAAATTTTAGTAGTGCAGTTCAGAGTATATACGAGTATATGTATGTACATAAAAATGTAACTTATTCTAATTTTCAATTCAGTATTAAGTCTTTAAGTATATTATTATTGTTATGGTACGGGCTGAAAATAATCTTGGTTTATTTTATGAAGATTTCCACAATATTATTCACGAAGGTTATCATTTAACCTTTCATATTAAAAAAAACCTTTTAAATTCGACTTATGAATGAAAATATTTTGGATCAAGCAATTGGTCTTAGCAGAAGTAATTCAATGTTTCTCTGGTTATCAGTAACGAGGAAATATTTAAGAAATCATCAGAAGATAAAACAAGACTAATTTTTAGGTGAGAACATCAACATTTTTTAAAATTTGAAATCATTCTTTTTTCTTTTCCAGTTCGGAGAAATAAACAAGGGGAGAGTCGGCTATATATAGGGAAACCAAATGCTTTGTACAAAGTCATACAACATCAGTATAAAACTAACATAACGAAGGGAAAAGAAATGCCAGTTACAATGGAAGGCATGCGTGGGACAATTTCTATTGCAGGAGAGAATGTCAACGTTTTTGGGTTAGTAATCATTATTATTCATATCGATATTACCTGATGCGTAGCTCAGTTGGTTAATGGATTGGTCTTCATGCATGACACATTTATTTGTTAATGAGGGGTAGTCATGTAGCTTGCTCTGCTTACTATGTGATGGCACCTTCATTATTAAGGGGGGGGGTCCACCAAGTGGCGACAACTCGAAGAAGCTTACGACCGCTGCCACGATATCAAAATCGTGCTTGGCGACTTTAATGCCTGGGTGGGTAAGGAAGGTACCTTTGGTCCAACTGTCGGAAAATTCAGCCTCCACCAGAACACCTGCGATAACGGAATGAGGCTGATCGACTTGGGCGCAACACGAAACATGGTAACTGGTGGTACCAGATTCCAGCATCTCGACATCCACAATGCGACATGGCTGTCTCCAGATCAACGAACAAGAAATCAAATTGATCATGTGATTGGCGGAAGGCATGTTTCTAGTGTGATGGACGTGAAATAGATCCGTGGTGCCAACATCGACTCGGATCACTACCTTGTTGCGCAAATAACAAGAGAAGTCCCACACAGAGAAAGCTCGACGTCAGTAAGCTGCGATCACCAGAGACAGCAGATGCATTTGCCACTCGACTATCGGATCTGCTTATACGGAACACTTCCCCACTTGATGGTACATGTGCACGGTGGACACATATATCCTACTTCATAACTACTGCTGCCAAGAAGGTAATCGGTTATTACCGGCCTCTGAGGAATTAGTGGTATGATCAGGAGTGTCGCGACGCTACCGCAGAGAAAGACGTAGAAAAATCCTGCGTGCAAGCGCAACGCGAGCTGTTAAGGAGCGGTACTGAGAGAAAAGGAGTGCAGAGAGACGTCTTTTCAGGCGTAAGAAGAGGGAGTTGAAAGACGCGAGTGGTAAGAAATAGATATGCGTAGCGGCAAGAATTAGATTCCCCGGAGCCTCTTCCTGTCGTGACGGAAATGGGAATCTGATTACAGATGTGCAGGGTGTACTGAGCCTATGGAAGGGACACTTCTCCACGTTACTGAATGGCGATGCTATGAACAATTCAGCCAGTGGAGGAGATGGCCCGATAACCCCAATTACAGATGATGGTATTGATGTTCCAACACCCAACTGTGAAGAGTTTGAAACGGCCATTTTAAGGCTTAAGACCAACAAAGCTACAGCTGTTGATGGCCTGCCTGCCGAGTTGTTTAAGACCGGAGGCGATGAGCTACTCGCCTGCATGCACCAGCTCATAAGCAGAATATGGTCGGATGAAAGCATGCCTGATGATTGGAGGCGCCAACTACCGTGGAATAAGTGTCCTGAGCATCACATACAAGGCCCTATCGAGAGTATTGTGTGAAAGATTGAAGCTCAACAACCTGATTGGACCTTATCAGTGTGGCTTCAGACCTGGTAAATCTACCATCGACTAAATTTTCACACTGCGTCACATCCTGGAGAAGACCTAAGAAAAACAGATGGACACACACCACTTACTTGTTGATTATAAAGCTGGTTTCGACAGTCCGGTAAGGGATTACCTCTACACTTTGAAGTAGTAAGGGACTTTGTCTATCTTGGAACCAGCATCAACAACTGTAATGACGTCAGCCTGGAGATCATGTGTAGGATAACTCTTGCTAACAGGTGTTACTTTGGACTGAGTAAGCAATTGAGAAATCGAGCCCTCTCTCGAAGAACGAAAACTACACTCTACAACTCTCTCATCATGCTTGTCCTAACATATGGCGCTGAAGCCTGGACAATTTCCACCTCGGATGAGCGAATGCTTAGAGTTTTCGAGAGAAAAGTCCTACGCAAGATCTTTGGACCCATTTACGTTGGTGGCGAGTACCGAATAAGGTTCAACCATGAGCTGTACGAGCTGTATGCTGATATTGACACAGTAAATCGCATCAAAATCCAACGGCTGCGCTGGCTAGGTCATGCCGAGCGAATGAAGAACACGCTCCAGCTAAGAAGGTGTTATATTCGGAACCCTCTGGAGGATGACGCAGAAGAGGAAGACCTAACTTCCGGTGGAAAGACTCAATACTGGACAAGCAGACGGCGCTTAGAATTTCTAACTATCGCCAGCTAGCGAAGAACAGAGATGGCTGGCGAAGCATGTTACATTCAGCCTAAATCGATACTAAGTACTAAATTAAATACAGAATCGTGAACTTAAGGACAAATTTCAGATTATTTAACTTCGAAACCTGCGCGAACAGCTTTAACAATGTACTTCAAAGAGTTTCCGGTCAAAAAAATATCAGTAGTTTAGATATCAGAATGTTAAACATTTTTTCAAGGATAATTTCACGAAGAATAAAAAAATTAATGGTTTTTTTAATAAAGAAAATCATAAATAATAATTCAATATTTAGTGGAATAGCCTTTTTTTTGCCATAACATCAGCACAACGACGATGCATCGAATTAACCAGGCTTTGACATCTCTCAACTGGTATCGCGTACCATGCCCGCTCCGCTATTTCCCAAAGCGCAGAGTTGTTTGTAGGTTTTGCATCCCAAACTGCCTTTTTATGTCACGCCACAAGTTCTCAATTGGGTTGAGGTCTGTCGATTGCGCAGCCCATTCCATTACATCAATCCTGTTGGCACGAAACCACTGCTTCGCTAGTTTGCTGGTATGTTTTGGGTTATTATCTTGTTGGAAGACCCACTTAATTGGCATAACGCAACATTTTCTTATATAAGATGTCGACGTATACTTTGCTATCCATTATTGAGTTTACGCAATGTACCTACGCCATAGTAAGACAGCCCCAAATAATTATAGTTGATCTAACATATTGTCCAGTACCTTTTCCACCAAAAAGAAAAATCTTGTTCTCATCTGTCAATAGAATATTTCTCCATTGCTCCGTAGACCATTCCATGTGTGCATGTGCGAATTCCAGTCTCTTTCTAAGGTGTGTCTTTTTTAATAGTGGAACCCTTCTGGGGCTTCTGGCGTTTAAAATATTTTCCCTTAGCCTTCTTTTAGCTGTCTCTATACGAGCTTCTATTTTAGCGCTCTCTTCATCTTAGTAGCAGGTAACAAAGGATTGTTTTTTGAATATCTCACAATGCTTTTGTCGCCCCACTATATATACCAAACTTATAATATTTTACTGCATTAACTTAATTTTCAAAT
>OY978526.1:51130139-51152639 GCA_963854835.1 Megamerina dolium | reverse complement strand
TAGGAATGGAGATGAGAAAATGTATAATTACTAATGAAAGGTTGGTAGTAATTCCGGCACCAAAGTCAGAAGAAATTTGACATCCAATTCTTCACGTACGTCCGTGAAGGACGAGCCTTGCGAAATCTTCTACTGAAGAGTTAAATGTGGCTCTGGTTAAGGAAAAAATTAACGAAGATCCACGAATGACACAAGAAATGATAGCCAGTTAATTGCATTTCAATGCTATGGCTGTGTCGCGAATATTGTGGAATGATTTACAGTACACGATGAAATCTATTCGATGGGTCCAAGATTTTGAATGATAGTCAGAGAGAAACTTGAGTTCGTTTTGCTCAATATTTTCTAAGAAAATTCGAAAACGGAGAGTCTAGCCACTTAAGTACGATCGCAACAGGTGACGACTCGTGGTTTTACAAGTACGACCTGCAAACTAAACAGCAGTCAATGGCATGGAGCTCAAAAGGAGCAAATCCACCTGTTCAAGCAAGGCAACAAAAGTCAGTAATGAAATGGTATACTGAAAACTGCTTATCTATAGTGTTCGAAAATTTGTTGGGTAACAGAATCAAAAAGGAACTGCGCTACTTTTTTCACCCTGATAATGCGTCAGCTCACCTACTGAAAGACAATGTCTTTGGTAGCAATGTAGATATAGTCAATGCGGTTGACGTAAAACTTAACAAGCTGCAAAAACGTGATTTTGACAGATATGATTTCTCGTACAGGGTATAAAATCCATGCACACACACTCACACTTTAATTGATAAAAATATATATAGTGGGACTAAGGTTGTTAAATATAAATAGGGCTTCAGCAGAATATTGAAATAAATTGATAGTTTTCTGGATTTTACTTACTTACTTACTTATGTGGCGAACGAACGAATATCGATTTAGGCCGAAAATAACATGCTTCGCCAGCCATCTCTGTTCTTCGCTAGCTGGCGCCTGTTAGAAATTCCAAGCGCCGTCAGGTTCTCCAGTACTTGGTCTTTCCACCGGAGGTTTGGTCTTCCTCTTCTGCGTCGTCCTCCAGCGGGTTCCGAATATACCACCTTCTTAGCTGGAGCGTGTTCTGCCATTCGCTCGACATGACCTAGCCGCTGGATTTTGATGCGCTTTACCTTATTCGGTACACGCCACCAACGCAAATAGGTCCAAAGATCTTGTGTAGGACTTTTCTCTCGAAAACTCCAAGCATTCGCTCATCCGAGGTGGAAATTGTCCAGGCTTCAGCACCATATGTTAGGACAGGCATGATGAGAGACTTGTAGAGTGTAGTTTTCGTTCTTCGAGAGAGGGCTCGACTTCTCAATTGCTTACTGAGCCCAAAGTAACACCTGTTAGCAAGAGTTATCCTACGCATGATCTCCAAGCTGACGTCATTACTGCTGTTAATGCTGGTTCCAAGGTAGACAAAGTCCCTTACTAGTTTTCTGGATTTTGGTATCTTAAAAAGAGACGAAAAAATCACAGAGGGCTAGTGGTTGCGAAACGACATACCGTTGGTTTTGGTCAAAAAGTTTCGTGAAATGCGTTAATGGTGAGCTTGAGCATTATCATGATGTAAGAACCATGTGCGCCTAAATAATATTCAGTGTTTTCAAATTGACCTTGAGGAAGGAATTCCAAATGCACAACTCTTTCATAGTGGTCAGCATCACCTTGAATTTCGATCGACTTCTCGCAAGCGATGTTCAATTCTTTTTGAAGTATTTGTACCAATCAAATACACTTGTATGTGATAAACCAGACTCTTGAGCAGACTTCTCTGCTCAATGTTTTTTTCCTGCTCTATTTTCTCGAACTTATCTTCTAAGATGTCTTCATATTCCAGGCATAGAAATACGAGTATCATCTGCTTGTTTCTTTAGGTCTTTAACTTTCTTATTAATAGTCTCATAGATTTCTTGAAGTTTGTAGTAAATTTTCTGAAATACTCTAACAGCATTTGATTTTCTTTTGCGACATGCATTTTCTTGTAGCTGTTGTTGCATCATGAATTACATGAGTTTATTACTCGAATCTGTCTTCTTTTCCATTCTTGTTCAAGGAATTTATATTCCTCTGCATTAATACCCTTAGCCTCACCAGCAGTTTGCACTTAACAACAATAGATTCATCTCTGGTAACTGCTTCTTCAGTCTGTAAATTTTCATTATCTTGACAGAGTCTCACTTGTTTATTTTGAGAACGTTTTTTACTAATTTGAATTAACCTTGTTCGATTACTGGAATACGTCAAGAATAATTATAACACTTATTTTGTACTAACTATATGCAACGATTTATTTAATCAATAATTTATTTATTATACAATCTGATTCTTAATGTACTTCAAATTTAACTTGCTACTCTGCAATTATCTATCAATGTTTGCTCTTTGACTCCTATTTATACTTTTATAAAGTGTACGGTGAGAATATTGTTAGTGAACGGTGAACCCAGGAGTGGTTTGCTCCATTTCGTTCCGGAATTTTCGTCGTCAGAGATGCACCTGGCTCTGGTCGGCCAGTGACTGAAAAAATACGATGCAATTTTGTAACTTTTTTTTTTTTTATTGGATTTTTCTAAAATTACTTTGAAACTAACAATAAGTAATCAAATCTTACAAACTAACTAAAATTATGTGATATTCCCAACGTTCCATCACAATTTGTTGAGTCGCAAGGTATAACAATTTCACAGCATATTCAGTGTGTCTTTTCTTTTTAATCGACGATGCCCCGTGCTCAGCAACAATTACCTAGCAAGGGGATTCGGATGATTGTGTAATTTTTGAATGTAGCTTCTGCAGGACATTGCAACTTCCTCAGAAATTGTGGGTACATTTAAATCTCGTTTACAATAATTCGCAGACACTTGGATTGTATTCGCTGCAATTTTTCGATATTAGAGGGAGATGCGGTGCCCCAAAACTGAAGACGAATAATTTGGAATAAGTGCAAATTGGCTTCAGGATTGCTTTATATAATAGCACTTTGTATTCGACATTCAACTTTGATCTTTTGTGTAACAGCCACCATAACTGATTCATTTTAAGCTTGATCTGAGTTTTCTTTGCCTCTATGTGATTTTTCCATGTCAGCCTTCTGTCGAGGTGAATACCCAAGTACTTTGTTGAGGAACATTGTGGAACTGATTGGCCATTAATATTAAGTGGGGGACATGTATCTAGCCTTAGCGTGAAGGTTGCATGTACGCTCTTTGATTCATTGACTTTTATACGCCATTTTGCTAGCCAGATTTCGAGAGAATCGACATGAGTCTGCAGGATTTTAGTAGCTTCTATGGGGTTAGAGCGAGAGCACAATATTGCCGTATCATCAGCAAAGGTCGATATGAATGTATAGTTATTGTTGGGCATATCTGAAGTGTATAAGAGATACAGTAAGGGGCCCAAAACGCTTCTTTTAGGAACGCCAGTGTGAATATCCAATGGATTTGTTGTGTAATCCTTGTGATGTACGAGAAATTGTCTTTTCGTGAGGTAGCTACTAAGCAATGAGGAGACATTTGCAGGCAGTAATAGTTTGAGTTTGTAAATAAGGCCATCGTGCCATACTTTATCGAAAGCTTGAGTAATATCAAGAAAGACAGCTGAGCAATACTTTTTTTCTTCAAAAGTGTTCCTTATCAGAGTTACAATGCGGTGGACTTGTTCTATTGTGCCGTGCTGTTTTCTAAATCCAAACTGATGTTGGGGAATCAGTTGGTTGAGATTAATAAATGGAGTTATATTCATAACAAGTAGCTTTTCGAATACTTTAGAGAGTAGAGGCAGGAGGCTGATAGGTCTGTACGATGCAACTTTTGTAGGGTCTTTTCCTGGTTTTGCTATCATAATAATTTTTGAAGTTTTCCAGCATTTGGGATAGTGTTTAATACGAAGGATAGCATTGAAAATGTGCATGTGATGTATTAGTGAAGCCGAAGGTAGCTCTTTTATCATTTTACTGGTAATTTTATCTGGACCAGGTGATTTTTTTTGGGTTTAAATCTTTATAAATTGCTTTGAATATATCCTTTTTTTAATTTTGAGCGTTATTGAGCAAGGTTGAGAAGTTAATTTTGGTAATGATGACTGTGAAGAGGGTGGATTGGGTGTAAACACACTTTTTAGGTGGTTTACAAAAGCCAAACCCTTCTCACAGTTGCTTCTAGCCCAATTACCGTCACTCAAACCGATGGGGGAATCAGTGAGAATTGGCCGATGTGAGTTTTTTGCTGATTTCCACAAAGAGTAGTCTGACGCTTCACCAGGTGTTAATTTCGCTATGTGCTCTTCTAACTCTTTGTTGGTTTTATTTTTTAAGGCTTGCTTTAACTTTCGAGTGCAGTGCTGTAGCTGTGTTTTCAGATTCGGTGATCTGAATTCTTGCCATTGTCTTCGGAGTCTTCTTTTCTGTCTTACTAGCAATTCAATGTCGGCTGGTGTGTATGGGCTATAGCTTGATTGCTTGCATACCTTTGTGCAGGTGGCTGAGCTGAGAGCTAATGAGAGGAGCTGGTTGAATTTTTCGAGTGCTGAGTCTACATCGTGTCCATTTCTTAATACAGTACTCAGAGGAAGATGGGAATTTATATATTTCTTGAATTTTAACGAGTCTATTTTTTTTTCTAACGCAATTGGCTTGGGGGCTTGGTGATTTTATAGATATTACCGTGGGTGAGTGGTCAGATGAAAGATCATAATTACTCTCTGTGGAGATATTTTCCATCTGCAAACCTTTGGCGACTCCAAAGTCTATGAGATCGGGTATTTTCCTCTTGTCCGTCGGCCAATATGTCGGTTGACCATTTGAAATAACATCGTAGCCGTGGTTAGCAATGATTGAACATAGTCTTCTGCCTTTTGGAGTTATTAAGCGGGAGCCCCAGTGAGTGTGTTTGGCGTTGAAATCGCCAGCAACCAAGAATTTGCTACCAAGAGTTGAGAAAAATTCTTTATATTGCTGTTCGGTAATACTGTATCTTGGGGGACAGTATATCGCAGATATTACTAGTTTAGAGATGTATTCTTCCAGACATATAGATGTTGCTTGCAAGTAGACGCTACTGAAATCTTCGAGAACATGATGTTTTATTCTGCTTTTTATCAATATGGCAGTTCCTTCGCATGCCTTACCATGCGGATGATTTGTGGTGTACAGTTTGTAATATGGTATTTGGTAGCAATTTTTGTCAGTGAAATGGGTCTCAGATATCATCATTATGTCGATATGGCTGGATTTAAGGAATTGAATTAGCTCCAAACGGTGCTGGCTTAAGCCGTTGGCGTTCCAGTGGCATATCTTGAGACAACTCATGGTCTGGATAGCAATGTTTGAAGTAGCATCGATTGATTTTTCATCATTTCTTGCATCATTGTTTGCATTGAGTTCATGAATCGGTTCATATTCTGAATTAATGTTTGAAGCAAATGTTCACGGGTACTTGGCTGTTGGGTGGGCAGTGAGTGTTTCTGCTCATTATTTACATTGCTTTGTTGGTGTGGGTTTTGTTTTAGCACGCTAGCGTATGAATTGGTTTGATTCTTGTTTGGGATTGCAGAGAAGAATTGTGTTGCATCAATATTTTGTCACTTACTTGAGTTGGCTATCTGAGTTTGCTCAACTGGTTTTAGAGGTTGATTGCTAGCGGAGAAATTTAGCTTTAGGGTTGTATATACTGGGCAACATCTATAATTTGCGGTGTGATTACCTCCACAATTGCTGCATTTTTTCATGCCTTTAGATTTTGGGCATATGTTTGATTTATGGAGATCTCCACAAATCACATAAACAGCTGGCAGGGTACAATATGTCTTAGTATGTCCATATTCTTGGCAGTTACTGCACTGAGGAGGTCCAGTTCTCTTATGGGGTTCTTCGATTGTGATTTTGCGATGCAATAAATATCGAATTTTATATATGGGGTGTACTTTACCTTTTTTTAGGGGTTTTGTTTCAGGCTGAAGCTCAATACGATATAACGGTTGAGGTTTATTGCTCTTGCTGGGAATGTTGAATACTGTTTTGGCTTGAAACCCTTCTTCCTGAAGGGCAAGTTTGATTTCGTTAATATCAACGTTGGGTTCGACGCCTTTGAGTACAACGATTAAGCCCTTACTACTTTTTAGCTGATATGTGTAGTAATTCTTTTTTACAGCATCAAATTCCGCAATTACCATAATGAGTTTCGCTGTAGATTTGCACTTTCGTTTCCTCAATATGGCCTTTGCGAATAGGAACAACGTGGAAAAATCTTTGGTCCTATAAGACTTGTAATTCTAGAAATCAACTTATCTGAATTGCGTTCTCTTAAGAAAATGGGTGGGGGTTTGAAATTTTTCTTGGAGATAATATTTTCGTCACTTTCATCACCTGAAAGCAGAGCGTATCTATTTTCCGAACTAATAGGGGCAGTGTTCTGCTTTTGAATTTTTGTTGAATTCATTTGTTTTGAATTTTGTGGACTTCTTTTTCGCTTTACTACAGTAATGTAGCGATCAATTCCAGTTTGAACAGCAACTGGTTCTTTATTAGTCATCGCACTAGTTGCTTTAACTACTGGGTCATGCACTTCAGTAGAAAGGCCGTTATTTGTTTGCTTTGATGTTGTAGCTGTTGGTGTTACAGCAGGAGAAGCGCATTGTACACTCACCGGTATAGAGGGAGATAGTATATCACGAGAGAACAAATTATTTTTTTTGCCTGTATTTATTGTTGTTGCAAAAGATTTGCACTGTTACTTTCACTTGTGCAGTGTGTATCAACTGTTTTTTTTGATAATGCACTTATCGGTGGAGTTTGCGCTGCGCGGGTGATTACAAATTATTGTTTACACACACATTAACAGGCGATTGCCGTTGCCGGAGAGGAGAGCGCTGAACACTCATATTACAAACAAAATGTTTGCAAACGATATTATTATTTTTTTTTTCTTTGATTTTAATGTTCTTTTTGCTTATTTGTATAAGCAATAAAAAATCACAGAAATAACTCCTTGAGTTTCTTAGCGTCTTTTCGCAATATGTTTAATTTTTTTTTTTTTTTTTTACCGAAATCTATCACTTTTCCGACTCTATCAAAGGAGTATGACTCTTAGAGTAAGACCGGAAAGACCGCATGCTAAAAGGATAGACACTAAACATCAACCACATGACAGTTTGGAATCATCTAAAAAGAGTAGGCTACTTAAAGAATATCCAGTGATCATGGACGAAGGATAGTTACCCTCCACAAACAACACAAATAATAATAATAAGGGAATTGTCCATTATGAGCTGTTACCATCTGCCGAAACAGTCAATTCGGTCTTTTACCGTGCACAACCGATGGAGTTGTGTTCCATTCTGACAATGTCATGTCACATATCTCCTTGATGACTCGGAAGAAATTGACCGAACGTGGTTGGGAAGTTTTGACGGATCCACCGCACGGCCCGGATCATGCACCGGTTGAGTACCATTTTTTCGGTCTCTTCAAAATTCTTGATGGTAAAAAATTGACAGACCGAAGAGCTGCTGAAAATCACTTGGCCAAGTTTTTCGTCGATAAACCACAGAAGTTCTACACCTATGGAATTATAAAGCTACTCGAAAAATGGTAAAACGTCATAAATAATAATGGCCAATGTGTATGTACTTGATTAAAACTGATAAAAAAATAGGCCATAGTTCTTTGAAGTTAGTTGTTCATTCCAACTACTTTTTCAGCCATATTTTCCGTCATTTTTTATTTTCCAGTAATTTAACATTTCTTGTAAATTTTATGGTACCGTATAAATATTTTCGTATTACATGCGAACAAAAATAATTTAATATATTTAACAAGATTAAAACATTTTTAGGTTTTAACCGGAATTTACCTAATGCTTATGTAACTGACGGAGGTAGAAGGATGATGCAGGCGAATTTAGGATCAAGCTATCGTTCAGAATCCAACGCCAGCTTTCATGGATCGAGAGGTATGTATCGTATGTTCATAAAGTTAAGTAAGAAAGGTATTGACACTTAATACCGTTACATTTAGTTGTAGTAGTAAGCGTGAATATTTAATATCGAAAAGATTTTTCTTTCGAACGGTACCCACCTGCGGGAACAAATTAGCAATTTTTGCGGCAGTAACAATTTGCCAAAAATGCTTCTTAAAAGAGCTCTGTGACAAAACTAAGTTAATGTGATGTAACGAGGGTTTTGCCGTTCGAAAACGACTAATATACATACATAAAAATTTAAGACGCACTACAGTACACAGAGAATCTTGGTGGTATCACAACGGGTCTTTCTGGCCTAAGTGTGTCCTCTCAGAAAGAGGACAGCCACATAACCCATAACCTAACCTAAGCGTGAAAGGGTATTACTATTCCTTGGGTTTACTATTATTATTATTCCTTGGGTATACTTGGGGTGCTATTTGGGAAAGAATTTTGTGAAACATACTAACCTTCTACCTCCCTCATAAATCGGTCATTTCGGCTCCTTTTTTAAAAAATAGTAAAAACACATGCTTCTACAGGAAAACAACGTTTAAAAATGTATCTCAAAAATATTACTCATAAAATTTTACTATAGGCCACTGAACACACAAAACAACACAAATGACAGAAATATCTCCAAACCGAAATTGTCACTGAAGGGTTAATATCGTTCTTATAGAGAAAAATAATATTAGCTGCGTTCTTTTGCACGCGAGTTGCAAAGAGCACTCGCTTATTTATCGAATTGCATGGAAATCAACAACAAAAATAAGCGACGTCGCTTATTTTAAGCGACCTGAGTTATAGGGTTGAAAAGTAAAAAAACAGCACTATTGTGAATATACCACTAGAATGTGCTTGGGAAATTTCAACAACACATCACTTTGTAATTATGAACAAAACTAAGCAAAATAAAGCAAGTGCAAATACTAATTTATTTTAAATAAACGAATACGAGTATATTTACCACAGATTCCGCAGAATTGTTTCTTGTTTGTTTTTATTTTGTTTACAAATTTCACGAACAAGGATATATACCACCAGCGTTGCTAGGAAAGTAAAAGGGAAATTATATGCGAGTTGGTGTTTTTTGCAACTCGCTTACAAAAGAATGCAGCTATTGTAACGAGTAGCGAAGGTAATTCATTACTGGTTGTGAATAGCACGAATAATGGTAGCATCGAAACGAATGTCAACAAAAAGGAATAGGCGATAACCGTAATAAGCCAACAAGAAGAAAGATAATAAACTCGATTACGATAAAGGAAGATTCTAGAGCAAAGAATACTACAGAAACAAAAGATACTTTCGTTCAGAGAATCTTCATTTTCTATATGTATTTTGCCACACGCATTCTATGCGTGAGTTCACCACCTATTATTGATATTGGTTTACTCTCCGGCCATTTTTGGCTTTGGTTTTTCGTCATATTTCACTAAAATTGTCCAATTATAAAAAATTACAAAACAAGTAGCGCTATTATTGAAAGTCTATTTTTCCACCAACCCGTGAAAATCGAAACACATTCACCATTTATGCAATTGATGTGATTTAGTACAAGTTACGGCGATGTGACTGGATCGGATACCACAATGATTAATGTGCAATGATGGTGAGTGATTTCTATTTTTATACAAACGCAAATATGTACATAATATATACATATACACCGTGGACGATACGGTTGTTTCCATTCTGAACAATTCGCAAAATATCAACTATTTGAAGCCGCTATGCGGACTACCATGTTCGTCGTACTTCTCAGCTGTTAAAGTACGATGATTAAGTGATAATTGTCGGTTCTAAAGGTCTTGCGTGAAATGGTGGCATTCGCATCACGGAAGTTTTCCAGTGCTGAGCTATGTGGTCAAGTACAAGTGCAAGAGCATATATATATATATATATATATATATATATATATATATATATATATATATATATATATATATATATATATATATATATATATATATATATATTATATATATATATGTATATGTAGGTGCCGTAGCTCAGTGGTTAGTGTGTTCGCCTTCTGATCTGTAGCTGATGCGTAACAAATTTAATATCGATAAGATTTTTCTTTCGAATGGTACCCACCTGTCGGCAAGCAATTGGCAATTCTTCCGACAGTAACAACTTGCCATGAAAAGAACTCTTCTTAAAGAACTCTGTGACAAAGCTCAGAAAAAGTGATGTCACAAGTGTTCTGCCGTTCGGAACCGGCTAAAATAAGTAGGTCCCTTCTAATACTGTCCAAATTTAAGACGCACAACAGTAATGGAAGAGAAGCTCGGCCAATGAGCCCTTTGGGGCTTTAAGTGCCACATATATATATATATATATATATATATATATATATATATATATATATATATATATATATATATATATATATATAATATATACAGTTATGTGAAAAATAATAAGGACAGATACGCGTCAAAACGAAACTTCAATACAATCTAAGTAAGCCGAGCAAATTGCTTCCAGTTAACGGTATATTATCGTCACTCACTATTTCCAAAAACAAGTTCCGTTACATAAATGCAAAGTATTTGCACACATTTTGTTAAAAGTCATTCCGTGTTCAACAAAGCCAGTGTACGGTTGTGCGAATTAATAAGGACATTGTGTCGTTTCAAAACAATATCGTAAATATCTTCACTAAAACTTGTTTTTTTTCAGAGATAAGGTAAGAATACTACTTTTAGTTTTAATACCAATCAATTAGAGCTTGGCTTTTTTCCTTATTGGATAGATATGGGAAAGGGTAAGCACTGCGATCTGAAAACTGGAGAACACATTAAAAATTTGGTCAAACAGGGGAATTCGTATAGAAAAGTGGCGGAATTTCTCAAAATTTCCAAAACAATGGTGGAGAACGCAGTTAAGAGGGTTCCCCAGAGTGAAACGCGTGGCAGAAAGCCAAAAATTACACTGTCAGTCGAAAAAAATATAATGCGCTGCGTTAAGAAGAATCCGTTTATCTCATCCAAACAAATTAAAAGTGAGTTGAATATTGCTGTCGATCCATCAACTATTCGCAAAGTGCTTATAAAGGAAAACTTCAAGTCTCGAAGCCCGAGAAAAGTGTCTATGCTATCCAAAAGGAACGTGCAACAAAGACTAAAGTTTGCTGATGAACATGTGTGTTGGTCTAAAGAAAAATGGCGTAACATTCTTTGGTCAGACGAGACAAAAATAAACTTGTTTAATTCAGATCGAGGTATTCATCACGTAAGAAGACCTCCAAACACAGCCTATAATCCTAAATATACAATAAAGACCGTTAAACATGGCGGCGGGAACATTATGGTCTGGGGATCATTTTCATACAATGGTGTGGGGCCGCTCCATCGCATACAGGGCACTATGAAGGCAACAGATTATGTTGCAATTCTTCAAGATTGTATGCTAACGTACGCTGAAGATAATATGCCACTTAGGTGGATATTTCAGCAAGACAATGACCCCAAACACACGGCGAAGTGTACAAAAGAGTGGTTTGGGGTCAACAAATTACTGTGATGGAGTGGCCACCACCACCACAATCCCCAGATCTAAACCCCATCGAAAATTTGTGGAATACAGTAAAAGCGTCAATAAGAGGAAAGTGTCCAAGTAACAGCGACGAGCTTTGGCAACTTATTCAAGATTCATGAAACGCAATTCCGGTTTCCGTCTGCAAAAACCTAGTTGATTCCATGCCGAAGCGATGTCGATCAGTTTTAAACAACCGAGGATTTTCGACGAAGTATTAAACAAATTAGAAATGAATTTTAACACAGACGAATGTAAACTAGTTTCTTTTTTTTATTTGATATTGTTAATTTTTAATTAAAACAAGAAGTGTCCTTATGTTTTTTCACATGCCAAAATCGCACCTAATGTTAAAGATGAAAATAAATTTCAACAGTTTGCCATATCTGGCTAAAACTAAACAAAAAACTTTTCTTTAATTTGTTCGCAATAAATTAGTTCAGTTAACACCCTGTAATTTCCCCACATTTCTGCGTCCGCATCAAGTTCGTCAACTGCATGCCACTGTCCTTATTATTTTTCACATAACTGTATATATAGTGGGTATATATATATATATATATATATAATATATATATATATATATATATATATAGTGCGTATATATATATATATATATATATATTATATATATATATATATATATATATATATATATAATATATATATATATATATATAGTGCGTATATATATATATATATATATATTATATATATATATATATATATATATAATATATATATATATATATATATAGTGCGTATATATATATATATATATTATATATATATATATATATATATATATAATATATATATATATATATAGTGCGTATATATATATATATATATTATATATATATATATATATATATATATATATATATAATATATATATATATATATATATATATATATATATATATATAATATATATATTATATATATATATATATATATATATATATATATATATATATATATATATATATATATATATAAATGTCAGCATCCTCACCTTCAACAAGACCCATCTTGCAGAGGTGGTACCTGAAATTGTCATGCGCAGTTATTAATATAGTCAACAAGCTGAGAGTCATTCGTGCTAGACAGAGAGCCCTCCCCGATTCACTGCCCCTTGATAGCCTCAACGAAGCCTTTGCCTGTCTACAGGTGGATAAGTTCTCCCATCTCGTGAGATGGAGTTTATCCACTCTTCGACCTTTGCCTTCACCGTCTCGCTGCTAAGAGCAACAACTGGTTCCGGTCCATAAAATTCAGCTTCAGATCCTTGTCAAGCCAAGGCGTCTCCAGCTTCATTCTGTTCTATACCAATGTGTCCTTCACCCACATAAGAGTAATCGCATTACTATGAGCACATCCGTTAACTTTCTGAACATATTCGACCGCCAACTTAGAAGATACCGTAGGTTGTTGCAGTCTCCTGACCGCCGCCTGGTTATCGAGTGCTAGCAAGATTTTCTTACCTTGCACCTTTCCATCCAGTAGATGGTCTAGCGCATGCATTAGACCAAGCATTTCTGCTTGATAGACCGATACGTATCTTCCCAGATTCAGAGTGCATGCCAGTCCTAACTCTTTAGAGAAGATTTCAACCCCCGCTCTGCCATCCATTAATGAACCATCTGTAAAAATACTGATGTCATTTTCCTCACATACATCATGTGTGAGGTCGTCTTCAATGAGTGTTCTGTGTGACTTTTCAGTGATCTTCAGTCTACCCATTCTCTCCATTCGCATTTGCGCCTCCTTTACACTGCTATATAACAGTGACAGAATGCCCCTGTGTCTTATCTCCTTGTCGAATCCATACCAATTATTTGTTGTCTTCAGACGTAATGCTGTTAATGCCGCTGACTTCATAATATACAAGTCCGACGGCAGCAGCCCGAAAAAGAAAAAATGCTTCTACTGGGGTCGTCCGGATAGCTCCGGTAATCCCAATACAAGCCATTCTTTGCACCCTATCTAACTGGCTTTTCGCGGTCTTTTGGGTGACCTTAGGCCACCAGACCACAGCAGCATACGTTATTAAGGGCCTTACCATCGTTGTGTAGATTCAGTGCGCTGCTCTGGGAGTAATTCCCCACACGAGACCGAACACTCTCTTACACTGATGCAGTACCCGCTTGCCCTTTTGGATCTTGTCATCGACGTGACTATTACAAGTCAGCTTGTTATCCAGGATGATACCTAGATACTTTACTTCCTTGGAGACGTTGATGTTCGATCCAAAAAGCCTAAGAGGGTCTATTGTTAGTCCGGTCCTTCTTTTAGTAAAGCGTACTGTTTCCGACTTACTAGCATTTACAGAGAGACCTTGTTCCGTGCACCATCCTTCAACCATTTTGAGTGCACCTCTCATGGTATCAATAATAATGGCCAGGAACTTACCACTCACCGTTACCGCTATGTCATCTGCATAACCGACGGTGTGTATGCCTTTTGAGTCCAGAAGCTGAAGTAGAGAATCGACCGTGATGTTCCAAAGGATGGGTGATAATACTCCTCCCTGTGGACACCCTTTGACTACCCTACCTCTGAGTCTGTAACTCCCATTTTGAAAGTTAATTGCCCTTTTCCTCAGCATGCTGTCCACCCACCTTATAATGGTTGGGCTGACTTCACGAGTAGCAAGGGCCATCCTTAGCTTATCGAAACCAATCTTATCGAAGGCACATTCTATATACATAAAAGTAGACATAGATATCCCTCCACAAGACAGTTCCCTCTCCGCTACGCGAACGAGTTCGTGCAGGGCCGTTTCAGTGGATTTGCCAGCTCTGTACGCGTGCTGACACCTGCTCAGTGGTTTTGTCAGAAGCGTTGTCCTTTCTATGTAGTCTGCCAGTACTCCCTCCATACATTTAAGCAGAAAGGAGGTCAAGCTAACCGGCCGGAAAGATTTATCCTCTGAGTAGTCCCTTTTTCCCGGCTTTGGAAGAAAGACAACCTTAGTCTCTGTCCATTGTGTCGGGATATATCCTGTAGCCAGGCAAGTAGTGAACATTCCCAGAAGCCTGTCTACCAGAGCTTCTGCACCCCACTGAAGTAGGGCTGGAAATATCCCGTCTGTATCCGCTGTTTTGAATGGAGAGAAACGCTTGATGGCATTTATCACTCCATCTCTCTGGTAACTATCCTTTCAGCTTCCAATCTTTCATTCCTGTTTGCACTCTTGCGGGTTCTTCCCAAGGATCTTCCGATCTAAAGCTTTCTGGAAAATGCATCTCCTTCAGGTATTTCAGAGACTCTCCGATTGTCTCTGTAAAGGATCCATTCGTTTTGCGAATTAATCCCAACTTTGACACCGGGTCCTTTGATATGATCCTTTGTAATCTACATACATCGGTCATATCTGAGCAGAATTCCCTCCACGTTTTCCTCTTACGGTTGCATAGAGTCTTCTTCAGCTCCCTTTTCTTTGACTTGTAGTCGTCCCACGCGTTGGGGTCCCCTCTCATGTGGCGACTAAAAGCTTGTCTCCTTTTTCATGGATTCCAGTTACCCATTCCACCGTGGAGTGGGATCTCTTTCGTCCACTACCGTCAGAGGACATGAAGCTTCAAATGCTTTGATCATGGCTGAGCTGATAGCCCTCACCTGATACTCAACATCTGCGGTTGTTTTAGGTCGTACAATCCGTTCGTTTGGGTATCCTTACCATTCTACAGTCGTTCCTATGTCTTTTATCGGACGTAACCCCAAACTGAATGGCCCTATGGTCCGACATGGTCTATCCACAACCCTACAATCCAATATCCTATCCAACATTTTGACATTCGTCAGAGTAACGTCAATGACCTCGCAACGACGTGCGTCGACATAGGTCGGTTCTGTTTCCCTATTGGCAACTTGTAGACCAAATCTTTCTATAAATTCGAATAGACACTCCTCTACAGTTTTCATTGCTGCTACCCCACACAGAGCTGTGCGCATTGGCATCGCAGCCTTAGATCAGACCAACCCCCTTACCATCATAGAATCTCACTAGAGCTTCCACCTCTCTTGAAGGTGGTCCGTTCGGAGAATCGTATGGAAGATATGCTGATGCGGTCATAAATGATCCGGCACCGTCTAACTTACTTACTTATGTGGCCATAACAACCGAATATCGATTTAGGCCGAAAATAACATGCTTCGCCAGCCATCTCTGTTCTTCGCTAGCTGGCGCCAGTTAGAAATTCCAAGCGCCGTCTGGTTCTCCAGTACTTGGTCTTTCCACCGGAGGTTTGGTCTTCCTCCAGCGGGTTCCGAATATAACACCTTCTTAGCTGGAGCATGTTCTTCCATTCGCTCGACATGACCTAGCCAGCGCAGCCGCTGGATTTTGATGCGCTTTACTATGTCAATATCAGCATACAGCTCGTACAGCTCATGGTTGTACCTTATTCGGTACTCGCCACCAACGCAAATAGGTCCAAAGATCTTGCGTAGGACGATCCGGCACTGTCACCTATCCTCACTACTGTGAGATCCGGTGAGCACAAGTTAGACATAAGAATCGCACGTATCCCATGTCTAACTAAAATGTATGTCCTCAACTTCCCCTCTGTTTGTGGATAAAACAAAGTGGTCTTTTGTGCAGATAGGCCTATGATCCTTCCATGAAGGATCCAGGGCTCCTGAACCAGTGCAAGTCAAGTTCATCCTCATCGAATCTCCGCACCATCATTGCTGATGCTGCTTTGATGCTGTGAATATTGAGTTGACACACATTTAGTGGTTCCTGGCGCGGACCCACCTCCCGCCCTAATTCCTTCTTCCTTGCAGAATCTACCACTAGCCCCACGCCAGAAGCCGCGTCGCACCCCTCATACTGCATCTTTCTGGAATTTAACGACGGCCTGTTCAAGACCGCAGTTGCGGTGCGGATAACATTCCATTTGGAAGTGTGCTTCACACAGGCGTTCTGGTGCTGCAGCCTTCAGGGCTGATGTCACTGGCCACAGCATTGCCATGAGAAACGATCACCATCTTCGTTTTTGTCGACAAGGCAGTTAGGCTGTCACATTTGAGCTCTGCACCCTCTCACAAACCGGTTAGGTGCTCCACTGTCTTGCACAGCCATTGCTCCCTTGCCCTGCCGACAAATCCAATGTCATTGACATCGTCTTCAAGGGACTCCATGGCATCCAACAAAGATACCTTGAAGGTATTCAGATGAGTATCCTCCAAGCGCCCTTCTAGTGAGAAGTCCATGACTCCCATAACGAGGTCAGCTTCCGCTACTTGAACGTAAGTCTTCCTTGCCCTAAAATGCTCGCCCCTTGCCTGTTCAGCCTGACGTTTAGGAGCTCTGCCAAGACCGCTCGGCCCAGGTGCCGCATGCGAGGCCTGTGAGTTCGCCGGGTTAACAATCTTACCAGATTGTCCACCCCGCTCATCACCCCCGATGTCGGATTTCCCTGCCCCGTCGTTCCCAGAGCTACCCTACCCGTGTTAGTCTCTTTTGGAGCGACTGACGGCCTTTATAACTGGCCGTCCATCTCTCCGAGAACTTGCCCCTTTTGGGGTCTGCGTTGAAGAATTATCAACCTTCTCAAGGGACGGTTGTCCATCCTTCCAGCATCCACCTCAATTGGCCCCTCCGTCGTTTTCGGATGAGGCTTCTCAGGCGTTGAAGTTTTCAAAGTGGTTCTGAAGCTATCGCCCCTGAACGTCTTCCCCGAGTTCTCCACCTCCAAAGTCGACTCATCTTGCAGAAATCTACTGAGTTGACCCGAGAGCTGCTCAATGGTCTTCTCCGACGACTTCATGGCCTTTTTGCGTTGTCTCTTTCGCTTCTGCTTCTCCCGTTTCTTCAACAGGATTCGCTCTGCTCTGGAGACTCCGTTCTCTTCGCTTAAACCTGATAAAGCTAACGATTCCGCTCCATTAGGAACGTCTTCGTCCACACCATCAGATGTTCGGCCCGATATTTTACGCTGTCTCCAAACCGGCTTCCCTGCCGACTTGGTGACACCGTCCCCTTCGTTCAACACCGTAGCAGCCGCCGGCTTAGGTCTTTCGAGACCCGTTCCGTCCGGGTCCGACAGATGCTGCGATTGGTTTTGGGCTGGCTAAAAGCTCGGCTTCCTTAGAAGCCTCATTTTCCGCCACCACCTCCACTACTTTTCCCGCCGTGGCTATCAGCACTACTTGTTCTGAGTTCCAGAGGTGGGAACTAATGGTGCAGCTAACAGCTCGGCCTCTGGTGAAGCCTTATTGTCCGCTGTTCCACCCGTTAACACCTCTGAATCCCCCAGATTTTTGGATCGAGATCCGGTTTTTGGGTTATAACAATCAATATTGTTCCCACGAGTTGCGAAGAAGTAAATGTCCGCCTGCGCAGAGATTCGCAGTACGCAGGTAAGGCTACTTATTACGGAGGGCGCCAGGTATCCGTACACTCAAGTTAGCGACTGGGCTATTTGAAAGAGGGGTCCCCAGCCAGGCTGATTTTCGGCACGGATCACTTAACACCTTAATCCAGACCCTCACCTCCGACCATGATAAGAGTACGTTGCCGAATGCTGTACTATTGAAGAGTAACAAACACTCACCAACTTACCCTTATCTTAGCTAGATACCGCCTGACATCGTACAGGCTAAACTGTGGTATATATTTCCAGTCGGCACCCTCGAGGCGGGTTCAGTGGAGGATTTTGCCGACCGCAAGAGCATATAAATACAAATACTAGTATTATAATAAAATAATAAGTTGAAATTTAATATTGAAATTTTAATTTTGTAAACGTTTATTAAAACAATTTTAATAAAAAGTAAAAGATGATTGCTATTTAAAAAAAAAATTATACCCGTATTATAATTTCAGCAACATATCGTATAAATATATAACATATATTGTATAAATGATAGAATACAAGTAATAATGAAAGTATATTCGTATGTAAAAAAAAAAATTCGTATGTATGTGTCTATAATTATGAAAGTGGTCGAAGTTGTGGCTTAAGGTGATTACGTAGCAACTCCAATTTCTCCAGCTGTTCCTCCTTATGATAGCTGTTTAATTTGAGCTCTCTCTGATTCAAAACGTTTTTGTAATTCCAAAATCAGTTTGACTATGGGAAAATATAACAATGTTCACTTGCATATAAAATTAAAAAACAAAAACAATTTGGCTGCACTCTTGTGATTCGTTCTGTTTAGTAGTGATATCTAATTCCTTTTCGACGCTATTCACAATTTAGTAAATTATATAGCAAAATGATTAATCGAAAAGAATTGAAAATTTTGTATTGCACAGAAAACAAAGAAAATATTAATAGCAAAATAAAAGACAAAAATCTTGCATTTACCAACGTATGATGTCCGCGCTTGGTTGCTTGAAGAAGCGGTGATATCCATGGCATCCTAAATAATGAATGTTGTTTCCTGAATGTTGGCATTTTTCTCCTATGAAATATAATCAAAACAAAAATTTTGCAGATACCGCTCTATAAATATTGGTGAAATTGCTACAAACTTAAAAAAAAAAGTCATATCGTATAACCATGGGATAGTAAGTCTTTACTTTGGGCTTTTCGATTGAAAAAAAAAAACAACGAATTTTTTATTCCAGCAATGTTCTGTTTTTATTTTATTTTGATTGTCTTTCCGACTTGATTCCATTTTTGTTTAAATTGTTTTTGTATTTTTTTTTTGCTCAGTGTACAATGCATTTCAGTGGAAAATTCATTTGTGTTTGAATTTAGTTATTGTCGATTTTCGTTTAATTATCACCACCTGAAACTAGATCTTCATGTGTCAAATACCGTGATAAAGAGTGATGCATAGAACAGAGCAATGAGAACCGGAGTACTGACTCCTTTAATATAACGACCGTTCCGTGTCTTATAACCGAAAAATGGCGAAAGTCTAAGTACTGAAAAACCATTGCAAAAGATCCGAAAACGGATCTGAAACAAGAAAATCTCTAGCTTGCTCGCAGCTCAGTTAATTTTCATGTATTTTCTTTTTATTACATTTTTTCACACAAATATCAAATAGGGAATGAATGTAATATATATATATATATATATATATATATATATATATATATATATATATATATATATATGTGTGTATATGTATATATATATATATATATATATATATGTATATGTATATATATATATATATATATATATATATATATATATATATATATAAAATATGTGGCACTTAAAGCCCCAAAGGGCTCATTGGCGGAGCTTCTCTTCCATTACTGTTGTGCGTCTTAAATTTGGACAGTATTAGAAGGGACCTACTTATTTTAGCCGGTTCCGAACGGCAGAACACTTGTGACATCACTTTTTCTGAGCTTTGTCACAGAGTTCTTTCAGAAGCTTTTTCATGGCAAGTTGTTACTGTCGGAAGAATTGCCAATTGCTTGCCGACAGGTGGGTACCATTCGAAAGAAAAATCTTATCGATATAAAATTTGTAATGCATCAGCCGGGGATTGAACCACGACCTACAGATCAGAAGGCGAACACACTAACTACGGCACCCATATATATATATATATATATATATATATATATATATATATATATATATATATTTATATATATATATATATATATATATATTTATATATATATATATATATATATATATATATATATTTATATATATATATATATATATATATATATATATATATATTTTTTTTTATATTGTAACAAAATGGGCTTGAATCTTAGGAAGATACTGAACAGCTTAGGAACTCGGTTTACAGAAGAAGTTAGAGTCCTTTGTCGCTATTAGATGTCCAAGTTCCATCTGGTTTCAGCAGATAGCTTCGACAATGAGGGTTCTTGGATAGAATTTGCCTCAGTCTCGCTGCTTCTGAGAATTCCTCTACGGATTCACAGAAAGGTTTCCAGGAAGCATGTTATTTTCGGCCTAAATTGATATTCGGTTGTTATGGCCACATAAGTAAGTGGTAACTTTAAATCACTTTGAATTGAAAGTTATAACTGCTGTGTCAAATATGAAGAATTCCAAAAATTCTGTCATATATTCCTGTTCAACAGCAGTAACAGTAAGTAAATGTATTTAAAGACAGAATTATGCGTTTTTATTTTCATGAAATTGGTTCGACTTTTTACGAGCTGTACCACACCCGTGATGAGATCTTTTGCAAATTATTTTATGAATTTTACCATATTCAGTTTGACTATTCCCTGTAAAATGATACCATATTCATCAAAATCGATGACCCAAAATTTTCGATTTATTTCCACTGATCGAAGCACTGTGCGTAATTATGCCATGCAGCGTCAAGAATTAATGGTGCTGGACATGGATGTTCATCCAGCACATAGGAGTAAGCCTCAAATAATGCTGCTTGAACAATTCTCCAGTTGGCGGGGCTTATCCCCGGTTTATGCTCCGGTCCATAACCGCAGCGACAAGGTGATCCTTCAGCATCTCGTTGAAGGCTTTCCTAGGAGATGTGTTGTGCAAGCTGGGCTTCTTAGAATTGCTTACAGGTTTGTTGGAAGCTCCCTACCGCTTAGATGGATCTACGGTGTTTTTTGCTGAGTAGATTCCTTTCTCATTCGAGGCTTTCTTTCAGTTTATTGGTCAAATCGGAGGAAGAGGCTTGCCCCAGCGTCGAAACGAATCTTGGGGAACTCATCTGATATGCACGCATGAAGACGCGATGTTTCGAATACCAGTTGCTCTTCGCTGGGCCTCTTGTTATGTACTCCGTTCAAATAGAGCTTCGTTTAAATATAGCCTAATATTTCCAAAGCTGCGGAAATGCATAACAACCTGGATTAGGAAGAGCCTTTATGGACACTCACGTCTAGATCCGCAGAGTTCAGTTTCTGTAAAACCTGTAGCAAGGTTACCTTTTACAGGATTGTGGCTCCGCACAACACGCTGATGGTTATCGACCAGGATTCCAGAAAGACCGCTAAAGCCATTCAACGGAAAGTACATGTGAAACTGACATCAACATCCTTTGGTGGCAGCTTGACTTCACGGAACTCGCCCTCAAAGAAACTAATGATATTGACTCACAACGCATTGGCTCTGATAGCAGACTATATATCCCGTTCACAAAAGGTAAAGGAATTGATCCCAGATACACTTCGCCGATAATTAAACATGGTAGCGGATCTATTTTGATTTGGAGATGTTTTTCGTGGAACGGCGAAGGCCCAATATCGCGTAATCTTTTCTTTATCATTCTTTTAGCTATCCAATTGTGGAAAAATAAAGTTAATCGTTATCATTTAAAGTGGAAAACAATAAGAAGGTGGAAAAGTGGCAAGAACAAATGGTGAATATAAAATGCGCTAATCGTAATAAATTTTGCTTCGTCGGTGGTTTATTTGTTCACAAGCACACTAACACTAACCAATTATAGATAATCGTTATAAATTAACCAAAATAAAGAATTCGTTATATTTATTTTAATTGAAGAAAAATGTAAATATCTAGTTTAGGTGCATTTCTTCTAAGGTGAGTAATGTTGGGGGAACCTCTTAATATACCATGATACAAATAGCATTTTGTTCCTTTAGAAAGCATACACAAAGCGTTGTATGAAGAAGCTTTTGTTTCCAGACTTTAAAAAATAGTACATATATAAATGGGTGCCGTAGCTCAGTGGTTAGTGTGTTCGCCTTCTGATCTGTAGGTCGTGGTTCAATACCCGGCTGATGCATAACAAATTTTATATCGAAAAGATTTTTCTTTCGAATGGTACCCACCTGTCGGCAAGCAATTGGCAATTCTTCCGACAGTAACAACTTGCCATGAAAAAGCTTCTAAAAAGAACTCTGTGACAAAGCTCAGAAAAAGTGATGTCACAAGTGTTCTGCCGTTCGGAACCGGCTAAAATAAGTAGGTCCATTCTAATACTGTCCAAAATTTAAGACGCACAACAGTAATAGAAGAGAAGCTCGGCCAATGAGCCCTTTGGGGCTTTAAGTACCACATATTTATTTTTTTTTTACATATATAAATAT
>OY978526.1:51122639-51127639 GCA_963854835.1 Megamerina dolium | reverse complement strand
AAAAATACAACTGTATACAGAAGCGACTGCTGACGGAAATATCCACCACTCTGACTTCGTTGCAAAACAGTGTGAAGGACTTGTCAGGATACCAACGAAAACTGTGGGAGGTTGAAGCCAAAAAATGTATAATGATGAAAAGGGCACAAGAAAGAGAACAGCTTCATAAAAAGGAAATTAAATTAAGATACTTTAAATTACAAATACAAGAAAAGAAATTGGAAGCCATTAAAAAGTAATGCCAAGGTTGATATAGTTTTGTATTATGTAACTATCATTATTTATTAATATTTTGAATTTTTATTTTGTACCTTAACTGAATTACGAAAGACTTGTTCCTTATTTTAGTTAGTTTTTAACTTATAAATATGACTGAAGAATAATTTAGTTTTGTTATATGTAAATATCATTATTTATTAATATTTTAAGTATTATTATTTGCAATATCGGTGTGATATGTAATGCAAATGTTTTGTAGCGCAGCACAAACGTTTGTGATTTGAGTTGCAGGCTTATAACGCAGTGTACGAGTAATGGTTCTAAAATAGTAATGGCTCAAAAGAATAACCAGCATCACATGTACAAAATTTATTTTTATATAACATCAATTGAAAATTTTATTAAAAAATAAGAAAAGCGTTTAAGCTAAAAATACTTTCCGATTATAATATAAATTTTGTTCTGCTTTACCCGGAGCCAAAATCTTTATGTGCGTTCCATCTAAACAGCCAATAACACCAGGAAATTCTGCGTCTCAAAAAACTCAAATTTGCTTTCGCTTCTAAGAACTAAGTTAAAGTGATGTCACAAGGGTTGTGCCGTTCGGAACCGGCTAATATAAGTAAGTCCTTTCTAATGATGTCCAAATTGAACACGCACAAAACTATTGTAAGAGAAGCTCGGTGGTATCACAATGGCTACAAGACCACAGCTTGTGGTACAGATGCCTAAAATATGAAAGGGCAAAGGACACCACTAATTATAGGTATCTGCGTATGCGTATGCTATGAGTTTTCAAACGATAGCATTAATTCGTTAATACCAAGTACTCATAGTAAGGGTCTGAGGACTACTCACTGCGGACTTTCCAACTCTTGCGGTGTAACAGACTAAAAATAAGCCTGTTACAGCCTTTTACATACCTACCTACGAACTCTCCATAAATCATTATAATATTCAACGTACCAACAATAGACAAACCATAGCAAATCCTAGGAAATTTACACTACTTAATTCCCAAATGCTTTATACATGGATATGTACTAACGGTGTATGACTTGCCGACGTAATGCATGATAAAAAATAATAAAAACCAATCGATGCTTGATCGAGTAAGTCGTAACCCGACATACATTTTGAAACGATCTTGCCGAATTTTTTGAATCGGCCCGTTCGATTAGCTTGCTACCTTAACGAGTGCTCTTATAGTTGCGCTGGCAGTAATTGGTTCGGTGGCTATAAGTAGTTTTTGCTTTAAGCAAGGCTGTCTGTATTCGATCGCTCGCTTAAACTAGTAGCTTGCGAGCCCTCAGCTCTGCCCGGGGTCATTTTGGCCAACCCCACATACCAGGAGCAACCATCCGCCATCCCGTTGGTTGTTCCTATATATTGCTATAAAGGTCTCCCTCTTCTAGGTGTGAGGCCAGGGCGCAGGATACAGGAGACCCCGTATCAGGGTACCCTACAAAACTATCAGTCACTTAGACAGATCTACCAGACGACAAATTCATTAGGTGCGACCAGGTGGCACTGGTCGATCCTATTATATAATTCTCATTATATAAGTAAGGTTAGTTAGGGTAAGGTATTCCATTAAGGCAAACGGTAAGAAATTGAATCTTGAAAAATTGTAAAAAGAGAAAGAAAGGAAAATAAAAGCAAAGAAAAATAAATGAAAGTAGTAGTTAGTAGTTCCATGAGTACCGAGCCGACACTCTTCTAGTGTCGGTGAATTGTTTGCCAATAGGCAATCGTGCGGAATTCGGTCCTCCTCCTACTGGCTGACGAAGTAATACCCCAGCTGGGGAACAAAAGTCACGCGTTACAGCGGTTACAAGGAAACATTGAAAGGCACAGGCTTGCCGTTATTTAACAGAGACTTTGGTCAATCATAGGGCGTGTTATTAACGTATAGCACAACACTTACCTGAAAGATTTCGTAACTGAAGTTATGGATTTACACGGTGTCCAATAAGTTTTAATAAAAATGTTTTTCGCTATATTAAGGCAAGTTGACGAAATGAATGGAAAAATTTTATCCAAATGAGTTGTCTTATACATTTGGAAAAATTATAAAAGGTTTTTATTTATTACGCCCCCCTTTGCTTTTTTACTAAGCCCAATCTCTTTTCAAAAGAGTCGCATGCGGCACGTACATGATACATGGGCATTTCCTCCCATATCTTTTGTAAAGTTTTACGTAGCTGCCCCAAATTTCTTATTTTATAGTCGTTGAGCTTTGCTGTTATATATCCCCATGCGAAGAAATCCATAGGATTAAGATCAGGGCTGCTTGGTGGCCACTCATCCTTCCTCAAAAAATCAGCCAAATTCTCTTCGCATCAGTCTTGACAAATTTTTGCAGTATGTGATGGCGCTCCGTCTTGTTGAAAACAATAGTAGTCGTCACCAAACAAGTGTTTGCAAGCAGGGAGGACTACTGACTTCAAAACGTGCTCTTTGTAGTACACAGCATTTACTTTGACCCCTTTTTCAATAAAAACAAGCGGCAATTTACCCCTCTTGCAAAATCCGCCCCAAACCATGATCGAGAGAGCACTCTGATATCTGGGGACAAATAATTCTGATTCAGGAACATCCTCCAATGAAACAGCCCATACTCGGTCGTTCTGTGCATTATGCGATTGCTGCAACACGAAAAGTTTTTTATCAGAAAATACGAACTCGTCGCCACCGTGCCAAGCCTGAATACTGCTGACTCTTTCAGCTCTCTTGTCCTTTGAAGAAATGGAAACGCCGTGAATTTTTTGTTTTTTGTACGGCTTAAGTCCAACATCTTTTTTTAAAAGCAAATGAGCAGATGACTTGCTTATTTTAAAAGAGGCAGCTATTTTTCTCACGGAGCGGCACCTTTTTCGTCGAATTTGCTCTCTTACAATTTTGATATTGCTCTTCGTCCGGGCAGTGCGTGGACGGCCACTTTTCGGTCGATTTTCAGTAGACCCAGTTTCCTTAAATCGTTTTATGGTCTTATAAACAAAATCGCACTTGATTCCACCTTGTTTCAATGATTTGAAAATTTCATATGGCTTTATGCCTCGCAAAAATTGATTAATAATTACTTCGCGCACGTTCTTCATCGTTTTTATTTAACTCAACTACAGCTGAAATGAAATGAATTCTATGACACGCTGCTCAGAAATCTAACGGGATTTCATATATATCAAAATAAAAACATACGCCTACTTTCTGTTATTTAAAATTAACGGAAAACATATTTATTAAAACTTATTGGACACCGTGTATATAAAAGGAGTTTAGAAATAGAAAAAAAAACGCATTATAGTTTCATGTTGTGCTCAGTTTTTTCTCGCCGTTCACTTTAGGAAAAAAATAACAAATTTTATTTTTCAATATATTTATTGAGGAATGGCTTCGAGCAACACAACATCATGAAAAGCGCAATTTTTCAAACAATAAAAGCTGATAATGATGATGAATATAGACAAGTAGTAAACGAAACAGTGGAATCAAAAGCTTTAATAGCTTTTGGTCTTATTTTTTTTTAATCTATATTAGAACGTAAATTTTATTCTTTTGCATCAGAATTTATCTAGAATGGTTATACGGCTATTGTTGGGCTTCTGGCTACAAATGCAGCCCTTTTAAAGAATATGCTTTCATCCGAGTAAGAAATTACAAAGATCGTTGAAATATTTCGATTCCAAAATGGTGAAATATTAAGGGACCTTGAACAAAATGTTTACGAAGATGTAATGCCGAATTCCGTAAGTTAATTTAAAATACAACACTGATTGAATTGATTGAATTGTGACATCAAATGACCTTGTCAAATGCTTTTGTTGTTGTTTTCAAATGATATCTTTCTTAACTACAATTATGATGGAATAAAGGAAAATTCTGTCTCAAAGCCATTAAAATAGTTAACGATTTACTGTTTCGTATGTTTGTATTGTATGGGCTTCTAACTTCATTATGCAGCATATTTCAATAAAAGGTGCCAAGAGGCGTTACCGAGCAATGTTGGCTGACTTTTTTTTGTCTTGAAATTGATGCTATGGATGTAGACTATTTTTTTTTTCTGCAGGAAGGCGTCAGATGCTGGTGAAACAATGTTTCTTCAAATTCTTGGTTTAGGCCAATGCTCCAGCAAATATCGAAGCACTCAAAGACAAAATTAGAGCTGTTATTTGCGAGATGAAGTCGCAATTATCTGAAAATAGAATGTAAATTTTCATCAAAAGAATAGCGATATGCAAGAGTCGCGGCGGATATTTGGCAGATATTTTATTCCATTACTAACATCAGAGATTGGACATTAGTTAAAATAAAATAATCAGCTCTTTTCACAAAAAATATTGGGTTCTTGAAAGTTTTTTAATGACATCTCGTTGAAAGATACTGTACAAGGTGCGCTCCAAAGTAAACAGGGGTTATAAAAAATATAAATTTTTACTGGTGCCACCAATTGATGGGTGGGTGATTGCGTTTGAAAGATACACCGTTCCTTGACATTCTGTCTAAATTTCATGTCAATTGGATAAGTAAAAGCAGATATCCCAACTAAAGTGTCAGTGTATTTACAATGTCGATACAAGAAAGACAAGATGGTGTCTGTTGCACGAAATTGCGACACTTGTAACTGTTTTGTTGACAAAAAATCGCATTTTGACCATCAACCATTGTCTATATTCGCCAGATCTTGCGCTATGCTACTTCTATTTGTTTGGAAACATACACTTGCATACAGACGGCCATTACAATCGAAAATCGATTTTGGGCCGCTTTGTTTCTTGGCA